>OVAX01000334.1:0-90256 GCA_900406405.1 Lepidium africanum | reverse complement strand
AATGATGTAAAATATGAATGAAAATTAGGCTCAAGAAGAGTCAAAAATCACACTTATCAAAGTCGAAGAGGTGTGAGGTTGAGGCATTCATGTCCTCAAGCGTGTAGTTGGTCAAGTTCTGGTATGGCTTTGGAGGTTACTGCTCCAATGGTGGAACATAGAATGGCATCTGCTGCTTGTCAGGGTTGAGCTCGAAAGGTTGAATGTCAAGTTGTGCTTGCGAGCTTGCTTGTTCTGGCTCAGTATGGATTGCCTCCCAGCTAGGCTCATAAAGGTGAGAGTGCGAGTGGAGCCTTCTGCTTAACCGATCTCTCCTTCTATATATCAGAGAACTGTCTGCTGAGGAATACATTGCTGGGACCGGTCATGGCACAATAATGTCTTCTGATGATACTGAATGTCGCCTCTGTGGTGAAGCTGGGGCTTGAGGTTGAGATGTATCTCCACCAAACCTGTCCTTAAGAGCATCCATTTCTCTCCTCGGCTCTTCTCTTTCTTGTTTCCATTTATGCTTCTCCTTTGCTAGACCCTTTACCTTCTTAACCAGCCATTTTGCCTGCTTTTGGACCTTCCCAATACGTTTGTGAACTTCTCGAGCTGGAACTCCTTGTCTTGGTGCATCAAACTCGTCAAAGTAATAACTACCTGGCTCTATTTCTTCTTTATCTTTTGGGGCTACTGGAGGAGTTTGGGGCTATCTTTTTTACATTTACAAGGATGTTAAGAGGATGAATGAATTAGACATTGTGTGCTATATCAATCGATGTCAGCTTCATGCAAGGAAAAATGATTTTAGCATCTGGATTTTCCGGATGAATGAATCTATGTACTAGCCGCCCATCTATCTCCTGCTTGGCTAATATATCCGAGCCTTTTAAATAAGAAACATTCATGAACCTCGACTCTTCCTAATCCAACTCATCGATATTAACTCCACAAGCTGTCAAAATCTGAGTCACTACACCACCGATATGAATCGCTTTAGGCTTGCTTCTGTTTGCTTGAACCCTACCTCTTGTTCTGTAGGTGGTGAGGTGCTTAGACATAACAAATGCCAAACCAGAATTGGTGTCATCTCCCATAATCTTTTTTCACTGGGCGCTTCTCCTACAATCTCCTTTAGAGCTATGTCTAGCAACTACATCTTTCCTAGATTGATTGGTGTTGTACATGGTCTAGCAAAGAGAAGGTTTGCAATGGCTTTTCTTGCATAATGAACGCAAGGATTTCTGATCCATGTGCCTTTGCACCTTGTTGGGTCAAACTCCTCAACTCCGCTGAGCAAACATCATACCTCATCCAGCTCACTCCAATCTATATTTGGATAAAAAACTTCTCCTGATGGAAAATTGAATAGCTCCTCTATATGCTTGAATGTGAACCTGTGATTGCGGTTGTGGACCTTGAATGTTATATAGCCGGCTCCATCTCATTCCAGCAAGGCAGGAACTCTTTTGACGTATTCTTGAACCTCCACTATAGCTAGGAACTGAAGTGTCTCTTCCATGTAGATCCAGGAGACAAATGTCATGAAGCGTGATAGTCCACAAGTCTCAAACAGTAAGTCAACATCTCTCAAAATGCCTAACTTTTCCATTGTCTGTCTATGCGGATAGAGAGTGCCCTTGAAACCCATCATACTCAGTGCCACATAAGCTTGCTTTGGTGTAGCTTTCTTCCTCGCAGCCCTATCTCGACGCTCAGCTTGACCTTCCTCGAATACCATTCGATTATCTTTCTTGGTGTATCCATTTCTCATCAAGGTTCTGATGTTCTTCATATCCTCGGTATCTGGCTCCTTTATTTCTCTTTCATTACCAGAACCATCCCCTTGGTATTCGTCAACATCCATTGGAGAACCACCTCTTTCAGTCCCTTCAGCGTTTGCTTATTCGCCTTTTGATGGTGCAGTCGGCCTCTTTCCCTTATCAACCAGAGAAGTACTCTCTATCCTCAGTCCGAAGCTTATTCTTTTTGGCCTAGTTTAGTGATCGGTTTCTCAACTCTTTTCTTATGTCTAACCAAGGGGCTCCAGAGTGATTCAATATACAAGCTGAAGCTTGACTTCTTGGGTTTTTGAGTTGGTGACAACAATGTGGCGCTTACATCTCCTCTAGGTGGCTCAATAGGAGCCTCCTCCTCGTCACTTTCATCTTGAAGAATCAAATTCCGGTTTGCCACAGAGCTTCTTCTCTGGTCATTTGGACAATCTGGTGGACTTTTTGAAATTCCACCACCGAATTTCTTCGTACTTTCCAGCCACCCTTCTGTGAGCTTCCCAACGGATCCTATCAGCACGTCTTTCAGTAAGGGAGTAAGAAGACATGACAGCGTATGGTGGAAAATTAAAGCAGATTAATTTTCAGACCACCAGAACAGTGACCTCGCGGCAGCGACGCGCTATGACACTATGAGCTGAGATCTCAAACTCGGCAAAACTCGCTGAATGAAACTTTTGACTCATACCGAAGGTTGGACTCGGAGGTGTACCAGCGAGTTGCGACCAAACTTTGAATTGTCTTCACCTGGAGTCGCGCCTAGGACTCGCCAGAACTCAGCGAGTAGAGCTTCTTGTTCTAAGAACTCGCTTGAATAAAACAAAGAGAGAGAGAGCTTTGAGAGAGAGTGGATTACTGTAAGTGATGGTGTGAAAAGGAATGGAGCTGAACTCGTGTATATATAGGCAAGTTGGAGGGTGGAGTGCTCAACTCAACCAAATTTGAAATAAAGCACTTGTGACATGACACAAAGCAACACTCTTGTCTCCCACTCGCCATCAACCTTTGTACTTGCTCCCTCTTCACCACACAATTTAAATTGGTATAATTTCAACCACACAAAGCTTAACTTGCAGGTACAGCTCACCAACCATGGTTGAGTTTGGCTGACCACACCTTCTAGAAACTCAATTGGGCCTCAACTCTCATGGGCCACTTGCCAACAGGCTTCGAGTACTGTTTACTTTATCTTTAAAAACCCAGTTCTTAACCTATGTATGCTTAGTAACTGTCCCAAACTCATGTGGATCATTTTCCTGCATGAAAAAGACATTCAAAAGCAAGAAGCACATATATGGAGCCGGTTTAGTATGAGCAAATCAGGGCTTAGTCCTAATAATCCTCAATCATTATCCAGGGATTAAGCGAGGTAATTACTGCGAGATTAAATCATAAGGCTAAGGAAATTGGGTGATGTACTTAAGTGAGAAAGTATGATTAGCAATAGGGATCATGAATTAATGCTCCATAATTTGTCCCCTATGCCATCACTCACTCAGTACATCACCAAAAAAAGGATATAAGCTCTTGTTGACTCGAGTCGGGTCAACTATAAAGTTAACAACGTATAATAGCCCCAACTCGAATCAAGAGCTTACCATTAGGAGGTCGAGTTCACCATCTTGCCAAACGATTGGAATTTGGCGTGTGTCCATCGAGTTGTTGTGTCGAGTGTACTAGTTTCTTGGCTCGCTAGGGTTCAACCTTCCTTAGTTGCTGCTTTGAATACTGCACTCGATTCCTTTAAGCTTAATGACCTGAAAACCAGACAATCAAACCACAAGCAAGAAAATATAGCAGAAACAAAGTAAAAATTTTAAAAATTAAAGCAGAGTTTATATACAAAGGATATGCATGTGACTTCCTCCTATGTGAGCTTGTTTAGAGTCTCAAGCTTGAATATTCACACTTAACTAATTAGTGTGGTTTAGGAGAGAAACCGGAGTTTCCTCCTCATCATTCTCAGCAACCTCGCTACCAATTATCTCCCTAACAGTAAAGCTCTAGCCTTCAATGGTTAGCCTATTTGAATCACCATTAAGATGGAACTCCAGCTTGATGTCCTTACCTAGATTCAACTCAATAGTTATATTTTTGACATCAATTATAGCTCTAACTGATGCTAGAAATGGTATACCCGAAAGAAATGGGTCTTGAGGTTCCTTATCCATATTGATCCAATGAAATCAGTGGGGATTTTCACATTACCAATCTTGATGGGCAGATTATCCAGCAACCCATAAGGTGAACGTGTAGTTCTATCTGCCAAGATCAGAGACAACTTGCTTTAATTGTAGTTATTGAAGCCTAGTCTCTTTGCCATAATGAGAGACATTAAACTTATGGAAGCTCCCAGATCACAATGCCCCTTCTTGAAATTGGGATGACCCAAAGAGCATGGCAGAGTAAAAGTCCCTAGATCCCTAATTTTTCCAAAACAATCTTAGCCTGAGCTAGAGCTTTACACTCAAAGGTTTCCATTACCATTCCTTCAGCTTCCTGAATTCTCTCCTTAATTGCTTCCTTGAGAAATTTTTGATACCGAGGAATAAGAGTAAATGCGTCTAAGAGCAGAATCTTCAATTGACTTCTTTTATTTGTTTGTCAAAGAGCTCCCTATACTTTACTGTCTGATCCTTCTATAGACGTCTAGGAAATGGTGCTTTAGGCTTAGTTAGAGTTTGAGTTACAGGGGTACTCGGATCTTTGACAACAACAAATTTTTGGACTACTGCAAGCACAACTCGAAGTGGATGGCGAGGTGTAGCTGCAAGGTATGCTGCTGGAGGCAAATTTTCAGGTTGTTTTCCCTCCCCTTCTTGAATCACACTGTCCTTAGTGTCCTTAACATTGTGAACTTGCAGTTGAAGCTCCTTACCACTTTTGAGTGTGATTGACTGAGTAGTGTACTCCTTTGGGTTTTGAACCGCTTTCTAGGTAGCCGACTAGTAGTCTTCACAGAAGAAGATGCTTGTTGGCTCTCTACGTATTTCAGCCTTGCATTGAGAGTCTCAAACTTACAATGTTGGTCATTGTGAGAAGTATCAATCCTTTGATGAACCTCATTGAATTTCTTAGTTACCTCAGCCTCATGAGAAGTTTGTCTGTTGCAGATTTTCTGTAGAAGATCCATAACATCTGGTGAAGCTTGCTGAGTAGGTGAGGTGTAGCTGGTGCCGGTTGAAAACTCAGGTGGTATTGCTACTTAAGGATCCAAGCTCTGGTCTGGGTGGGTTAAGGTGGGTAAACCTGATCTTGGGGGTTTGCCACATTGGTACTCCTATAAGATAGATTTGGATGATGCTTATAGTTGTTCCATTGCTTTTGTCCTCCCTGATTCTGAACAAAGTAGATTTCTTCGAGCTGCTCGTCCTCCCCTTCTTGAATCTGTTGGTCCTCGATAAGGTTTACTTGCTTGTGATGAACCATTAACAGCTTGTCTAACTTTCTATGCAGAGTCTTTAACTCTTTTATGCTCACTGAATCCGAATCACCTGATCCTCTGATTGTGCGATCATAATCCTCACCATATTGGCCATCAGCAAGTGCCGAATTCTCAACTAAAGCTCTACCATCCTCTAGATCCTGATTTAGGAAATTGCCATGACTAGCACTGTCCAGTAACATCTTAAGCTTAGGGCGAACGCCTTGGTTGAATTGACTGAGTATAGTCTCATCGGCGAAATCATGATGTGGGCATTGTGATTAATATGTTTTGTACCTCTCCCACGCCTCAACTAAAGATTTTGTGCTAGTCTGAGCGAAGCTTGAAATGACATTTCTCAACTTGGCTGTTCTTGAGTTAAGAGAAAAACTTAGTAAAGAATACCCTCTTGCAATCTGCCCATGTTGTAATTGTTCCCTAAGGAAGATGTTTCTCCCAGATGTGTGTCTTCTCCAAGTGAAAATGGGAACAAGCGTAGCTTAAGAGCATCTTCAGATAATCTATTTATCCGTGTCAAACCACATAGCCTCTCGAACTCGTCAAGGTGATCTAAAGGATCTTTGCAAGGTAACCCATGGAACATGTTACCTTGAATCATAGTAATGAGACCACTCTTTATCTCAAAGTTGTTGTTTGGGATTGCCGGTGGCTGAATTTCATGCCTCTGAGTGTGGATGTTAGGAGCATCACCATCACCGATATACCTAGGCCTTCGAGCCTGAGGCGCAACTGGTGGAATGGGTGGTGGAGGGGGTGTGCTATCAGTGGATCCCGTTAGAGTGGTATTAGCATTCATTTCAACTTATTCTGTGTTCTCAACCTGAATACGCTCCCTTTACTCTCTTAATTCCCTTGGAAGCAAATGGATGTTGTCTAAGTATCGCAACAGATTTTGATTGCCTTTGGACCTAGTCTGCATGAACTCAGGAAAATAACCTAGGAAATCACAACTCGATCAGGTGGATGCGAGTAGTGGGTGCTAGTATTGGAAATGTTATATGAGAAACTTAGCCTCGAAGGTGGATGGCGAGGTCAGTGTGCAAGGGGTCCCGTAACAAATCAAAAACAGCAAAAACGAGATGTTAATACCCAGAATGATGATAAGTTACCAGAACTTGGTCCAAGCAAGCCAAAATTCCAAATTGAAACTAGCAAAAACCTAGTTGGCAACGACGCCAATTTGATAGCAAGACTTTTGACTCACCTAACTATCAAATCTCTTGCAATACAATATGTATCAATCTAGCCAGTTTTGTAGCAAACAATCAGGAATTCAATCAGCAAACTATTCCAAGCCAAATCTATAAATTGATTATGTCACAACCAACATGCTAATGAAGTAAAACAAAGTGAGATAAAACGAAGCAAGTAAGAAACAGAGCAATATATATATATATATATATAAAGTTAAATGTGTTCTCTTCTCATGAAGCCACATCATCACCTATTTTAACTAATATTTTAATTTAAAATCATAAATATACATCTTAAGTACACCTCAAATACAAAATAAATATACATCTTAATTACAAACAAAATTATTAACTCATTTCATAGATTAAAAAATACAAAAGACCTACGTTACAAAAAACATATGTTATTTCATTCCTAGATTAACCAAATATCATAGCCCTAAAAAACTAAACAATATATAGTGGCTAATTAAAACAAATAAGTTAGTGAATTTTTTTCATAGAATGCTAACAGTTACTATACTTTTAATAGAAAAGAATAATAATAAATGAAACTATATCTTAAAAAAAAAGTCAAAAGAAATACATTATACATGTGTTTAAAGGCATTTGTTGGAACCATTAACAATACATAAAATAAAACCAATACTCAAAAAAGCCATAACGTAAGGTATGAACAAGAAATACGTTATTCATGCAATTACTCTTAATAATCTATTTAATAGACACAATTTTGTTTATAGAGATGTTAAGATCTTCTCATATACCCAAGTTAGACAATAAATTCAATCTTATTTATAACACAAATTAATTACTAAGAGTAATGATATATTTGATCCACTACATTGTCTTAATTCCATACAAATTTAACTTCTTATTATTTTTTCTTATAAATAGATTATATTGGTCATTCCAAATGATCATTGCCAATCATTACAAATTTCTCTCTCAAAATATCACAAAAAAAACAAGATGGAAACCTCCCAGCTCTCTTTCCCGAATTGAAAGCATGTCAGAATTCTCAACATGTCATTTTTAGTATGAACTCTCTTCTCATGGTGCCACCTCATCAGTTAATTATTAAAACATAAATTTGCTAATTTGTTTAATCAAATTTTTAATCTCTAATAATCTGTTAAGACAATTAATGCCATAAAATATATAATTATCACAAAATGCAACTACATAAGTTTTAATTTATTATTTTTATTTGCATTTTTACATTTTAGTAATGATTTTTGATCCACTATATANGCATTTTTACATTTTAGTAATGATTTTTGATCCACTATATAATAGTGAAATTTCACCAATAAATAATTTGGTAATACATTATCAATGCAATGATTCACTACAATTAAGTTTGTCGCAGGATTATATTTCAAAATATACAACTAATTATTTGGTCTGTTAATAATAAACTTACGTAACTACATCCTTATAATTTATTTAAAACACAAATAGAGCTCTAAATATTCAGAAAATAAAGAAATAAAGAATGGGAGAGGTAATCATAATTCACGGTAGTGAGTTTCTGTATCAAACTCATGTAATTATGTAAAGAATGAAGAGATAATAGATTTTACAGTTTCCCATAATATTAAAGTGGTAGCGAAAGAATGTGGTATTGACAATTTTGCTCAAAATAAATAAATAAAAGATGAAATTATTGTAGTTATTAGGAAGAGATTGAAAAGATAGAGTTTTCTGATTTTTTTCATTTGAAAGGTGGTAGAATTTTTCTACATGTGATTGCAAGACTGTTGTGATTTTGGGAGGCATGTAATATTAAGAAAGACGATGAGCTTGAGAATCGATATATGACTACTCGATCAGAATATATTGTAGATTTCTTGCAAACTTATAAGTTTAGAGGATAATCCTTGATACGTTTTCTCATGATGCTTATACAATACTTCATTCATGTTTACCAACTAAATGCATTCAAAAACCACATGAAATAAGGAACAACTAATTATGTCTTCAAAAGTTTTGATGTAATTCAAAGTAACTTTCACTTCAAACTATGTAATTCGATTATAATAACAATAAAAACCCGCCTGAAGGGCGGGTCATCAACTAGTAAACTAAAAACAAGTATGAAAATCCAATGCAAAAAATGATGAAGATGGGTTCATGAGGAGCATAGGGTAATCGATCTTAGCTTAACATGGTTCTCTGAACTTATCTAACAACCTAACAGGGTGATCTCTAAGCAATAGATTCAAACAACAAGTAATCAAGTCACTGTCATGAACATTGACCTCAATCTAGGTGTAACCTGACCAAAATCTCTTTGGCGATCAAACACCCAGATTGGCATTAAGACACAATCTAAAACACCCAACTAAGTCTCTAAACTACCAATCTTTTGGGTTAGAGAAGCTAAATCCAATCTAAGCTCAATCAAGCATTTTTACAAACACCTTGTGGATATTGAATGCAAACATCAAGTCTCAAGTGATCAGGTTGAAACTAGCATTAAGAACACCTAGATTAGAAAGATCTAAGTATAAGAAACTCAAACAAGATAGAAAACCCATGGATCAGCCTTGATCTACCCCATCTCCTCATTAAACCCTAAAGAAACTACTCACGAATCATCATGAAATACATAAACCCAGAAAATGAAACAAAAGATAGAATTAGAAAAAGCAAAGAAAAATAAACAAAATTGAAGAAATAATTAAACTCAGAAAAATTAATGCATTAAACAAGATCTAACATTAAAGTAGCAAAAACTAGGAAGAAGGAGAAAAAAGTTGCTTTAGATATTTGCCAAAAGTAGGATAAAAATGTTCTATTCTTTATGGGGGCTAAAGGGGTATATATAGCCCATTACATGAAATGCTAATAAAGCCAACAAGGAGAAAAAGTCAACAAAATGAAAGTCGGTCGATAGACCTCGCGGTCGTGCGGAAAGTTGTGACCGCGAGGTGTGTCTTGGTCCTCAGAAACTTCATGGCTCGAGGATGATACAGCGAGGCTTGGTACCGAGTTGTGCTGGATCAATCGAGAGTCTTTGAGGTCTCTTCAGCTCGCGGCTTGGCTTGGAGTTTACACTGCGAGGCTTCAGTTCGGGTGCTTGAGATCCAGAACTCGCTCAAGTGGCAGCGAGGCTAAAAGTCGAGGTGTCGATCCTGCTTCCCTTGCAGCTTCTTCTAATCGAATTCATCACTCTAGTATGGTCCTTGCCGGTTCTTATGCCCAAAGTCACTTCAAAACGCTTCAAATAGGCTCCAAAAGGTACCTAATAACACTCCATATGCAATGCAATTGCATAATATGCAATATGTTCCAAAAAAGACTCTAAAATGATGGAAATACAATGAATATAAATGCCAAAAAAGATGAATTATGTATCTAATATGGGATAAAATGTAGACATATCACTGTTTAATGTTGATGAAGTTTGATTTGAGGTACTAGGCTGCAGTCTAACCACAAATCAAGGGCTCATTTTGATCTAAGTTCTTCCTCGTCAAAAGAAACATCAATATCTGAAATTTCAATCAAAGGAGCAGCTGGATCGTTGGCATCATTGGATATTATTCTCTCTAAAGAGCTAAAATATTTAGATCAGGATTTATAAAGACTCACTCTTTATTAAGTTTAGAAAATCACTCAAAACTAAGTCTCTCAATCTTACAATAACTCACAAGTTATGCCACAATTTTGACTTCTCCTTATATAGATTCTTAGACAAATCCTAACGTTATTAGGTATTTTATTATATTTAGATATCTTCTAAATATAACTACCTGATCTTATCTACTTAGATAACTTACAACTCAATCTATCTTTTCAAGATTATTTCAACATTCTCCCCTTTACGCTTGAAATTATCTTTTGATGCATCATGAGCTCCTATGAACTCTCTCATTTCCTTGAACTTAATTATTCCAAGTGCCTTAGTTATAATGTGTCCTTTTGTTCATTCCCTAGAACATGTTCTACTTCGACTTGCTCATTTTCAACACATTCTCGAATGAAGTGATACCTTTTGTGTATATGTTTGTTTCACCCATGGAACACTAGGTTCATAGTGAGAGCAATTGATGATTTGTTATCAATACGATTTAATACTTTCTCACATTCTTTTTCCAGTTATCTCACTAAGAAGTTCTTGAAGCCATAAAACTTATTTTGTTGCCTCTGTAGCTACCATAAACTCGGCTTCACAAGAGGATAATTGTTTCTTGCTTCTATGAACATCAAGTGATTGGGCAATCATTGTAATAGTTGATATGACCAATTGTGCTCTTATCGTCATCCAAATCAACATTGTAACTGCTGTTACTAAAACCTAGCAAACCATCTTTGTTCCCTCGACAAAATTTAAGGCCATGAGAGAGTGTTCCTCGTATATACCTTGAGACTTGTTACAAGGCTGCTCCATGAGATTCCTTTGGTTCTTGCATATATCTACACAAGACACCAACACTAAAGGATAGATCCGATCAAATATGAATTAAATATCGAAGACATTTAATATGCTTCCTATATTCCTTCTCGTTGATTCCTTGTTCTTCTTGAGCTATAAATAACTTAAGACCTAAATCTATTGGAATGTGAACAGAATTAAACTCAAGTATTCCCGCCCCTTTGAGAATCTTAGTTGACTATCTTTCTTGTCTCATAGTTATATAACCTTATTGTAGTATTACTTTTATCCCACGATAGTAACTTAACTTTCTAAGATCACTCATCTTAATCTTTGTTGACATTTCTTTATTAAACTCAAGTATCACTGTTAACTTGAAACCTTAACTAGAAAATCATCGACATAAACAACCGCAAGAAGGAGATGTTCCTTTTCTTGCTTTTGGTACAATGATGGCTCCTTTGTACACTTGTCAAAATTCAATTCTTCAAGAATTTTGCTCAACTTATTTTTTTCATGCTCTTGGTGCTTAATTTAGTCGATAGAGTGTTTTACTCAACTGGTATACCTTGTCTTTTCCTTTGGTTATTTTTTGTTATTACGCCTTCCTGTTGAGATACATAGACTTCTCCTTTTAACTTTCCATGTAAAAATGCGGTTTTTACATCAAAATGATGTATCTCGAACCATTTGAAGCTTCTACATCAATTATAAATCTTATTGTTTCAATTCTTACTACCAGAGCAAATACTTCTTCTATCCCATATCGTTGAATACATCATTTTGACACAAATCTTGCTTTATACTTCTTTATGCTTATGTCAGAGTTTCTTTTTATCTTAAAACACCCATTTCAAACCAATTACTTTTGCTTAATGGGAAAAACAACTTGGTTCCATGTTTTATTCATGTTTATTGAAGATATCTCATCTTCGCAAGTATCTATCCAAACTTTGGAATCTTTAGCTTCATTAAAATCCCAAGGCTCTTCGTCAATCACCAACAATAGGCTTGTAATATCAAGTTTGATGTCTAGATAACTTGGTTTCTTCACTTGGCTAGCTGATCTTCTTAAAGGTGTTTCTTGATTTTCTTGATTCTCATTAATATATATTGCTTCTTCTTCCTCAATGATATTTTCTTCTTCTTCCAAATCTTTCTTTAACACTTCATTCTTCTCTTACTCTAAGATCTCCAAAACCAATCTCTCTATGTTGAGAATCATCCTATCTTTTATCTCTGAGATCAGACCACTTTCGACATCTCATTTCATCAAAAATCACATCTCGAGTTAGAGATAAAAGAAGTGTTAGAATCATACTAGAATATTTTGTGTTGTAGGATCATACAATCAATATGCCTTAGATCCTAGTTATGTCCCTAGATGCACTAATACTTGTGATCTATCATCTAACTTTTTTAGATGTGGACCTTCTATCTCGGCATATCCTATATAGCCAAACACTCGTTGTAACACTCAGTTTCTTCCATTTGAAAACTTCATAAGGAGTTTTGTCTTTCAAAGCTCTTGTTGCAATTCGATTAATGAGATAAGTAGTATGTCTCACTGCCTCTCTCAAAGATAAATTGGTAAATTCATATGCTTTATAATGCTGTAAGTTATCTCCATCATTGTTTGACTTATTCTCTCAATAATTCTATTTTGTTAAGGTGTGTAAGGTGCAGTCAAGTGTCTTGATTCCAAATTCTTCACAAAACATTTTGAACTTGTGAGATTTAGATTTTCCCCCTCTTATTCGTTTGAAATGATTTTATAATCTCTCCCGTCTCTTTCTCAACCATAAGTGTAAAACTCTTAAACTTATCAAAAGCTTCACTTTTCTCCTTTAGAAGTACTGACCACATGTAGCGAGAATGATCATCTATCAAAACAAAGATATACTTATTTTTTTGCAGCTGTAGAAGGTGTGATTGCCCCACAAAGATCTCCATGTATAAGCTTAAGAACTTGACTTGCACAATACAAGGTTGCTTTGGGAAAAGCTTGTCTTGCATGCTTTCCAAATAAACATGAAGAACAGTGTTCTTTCTCTATTGAAATTTTTCGAATTCCTTTTACTAAAATTCTTCATAATTGTCGTCACTCCAACATGTCCGAATCTTGCATGCAGTTTTGCTGATTCACTTAGTGTTTCAAGTTGTAAACACTTCATGATCTCTTCTTCCATACGAATCTTATACATTCAGTTTCTAGATTTCCTTGCTTTCAACATTAGCTTGCCATCTCAATGATATATATTTCAATATTCTTCTTTCATTCTTACTTTACAGCCTGATTTTGTGGCTTGTCTAAGACTTTAATATTACTCTTTAAGTCGGTATATAATAAACATTAGGCAAAACTTTCTGTTCTCCATTGCACACAAAAGAAATTGAACTTTTTCCTTTGATGTCTATATGCGAATCATCTCCAACTTTTAATTTTCCTGTGACTGTCTTGTCAATCTTGATTTCCATCATATGATTGCTAACACCATTGTTTAAATACCAAACATTATCTCCATCTATTGATGCGTCGTATTCGTTTGGTTTAACATTTTTTTTCTTTAAGAAACACCACCTTGTGCATCATCAAATCTTCGGCTTCTTGAGTATCATATTTGTTCCTTTCACATGCTTTTTGGAAGCTTAAGAAGTCTATAAGGACATTTAGACGCATAATGTCATGTGTTGTCACACCTAAAGCATACTACTTTAGAAAGATCTTTCTTGTATCCTTGAATTTGTTCACTATAATCGTCACAACAAAAAAGCTAAGGCCATAGTTTTAGTCACACTCAACCATTGTGCTCTCTATCCATCCATTACAAATAATATTGCATAGTCCAAGTCAGTCAATTGTCTTGCAAAGTGGATTGTCTAGCTTAGTGAGTACGACATAAAGTACAAAGGGAGAACAACGGCCAAATCCCAAATCCTAGCCAACTTTCTCATCAAACTTTCTCTCAACCTTGTTGGAACCAAATTCCAGGTTATATTAAGAAGGTCAAGCTATGTTGATAGTTCGGTATATGGGCATAGATTAGGAGTTGGTGTACGTCTAGAATCTCCAAACAAGGAAGTGTTGGAGCAATCATTATGATTAACTTTCTTAGTATCCAACAATGAATCGGGTACGAGGTCTCTGTGATGAGTGCTAATTTGTTAAGAAAACCCAATTAAAAATACAACAAATGCACTACAACTATGTAATTGTGAGCACTTGAGGTTCGAATCCACAAGGAACCTAGAATTAGCAACAATAGGACTAAGAGAATCCTAGATTAAGCTAGAAAGATCAATAGAGAGTGAATATGGCAAAAAAAGAAACCACAAACAAACTTAAACAAAGCAAGAACCAAGCATCAAATATGAACCACAATAAAAGCAACTTAAATTAGCAAATGCAACAAGTTTTATCGAACAACTCTCGCGCGATGAAATTCTTAGCATCATTCTTCATATGATCCGTATAAATAAGCATTAAGACTACCTAAATAGGAGAAAAGTAACAACCTAAGCATCATTAAACCATAACCTAACCCTAGATCTAGCCAAATCCTAAAACCGTTCTATGAAACTACTCACACATCATTATGAAATCAAAAACTAAAGCAATGGAAATGATAAACATGTTGAGATAGAGATGAGAAATAAACAAGAGATTCTTCAATTAAAATCAAAGAAATGATCCAAGATGAATCATCCAAGAGGGTCTCGAAGTTTCTCTCAAATCTCTCTCAAGAACAACTTACAAGCTAAGCAAAGAAACTTAAGGAAATTAAAATAAAATAGAGGCTCAGCTTAGTTAATGATTTGATTCCATGTATTTATACCCCTAGGAATTAGGGTTAAAAACCATAAAAGTAAACTGGGTTGACCCAGGACAAACCGGGTCAAACTATAAAAAAGTGCCAAAAGTCCAAGTGTGAGTCAGTGGGTCGAGTGGTCGAGGTCGACCATTCGGTCGATGAGGGTCAATCCACGAAAAGGAATCGGACGATTGGGTCGGATGCGTGGTCGAGGCTTCGGTCGTCATAAGTCAATCCATGAAAACGTGTCGGGTCACATGCGATCGAGGAGACGGTCGACGTGAGGTCGCTGGTCTTCGGACAGGGTGCATCGAACGTGTCCCTTGGACGGATGGTCGACTTGAGATCACGGGTCTTCAGACTGGTGCATCGGACGTGTCCCTCAGACAGACGGTCGACTTGAGATCACGGGTCTTCGGACTGGTGCATTGGATGCGGTTTTCGGATGGATGGTCGAGGCCTATGTCCTTGTATGTTTGGTAAATCGAGTCGCGGCCGTTGAACGTATGGTCGAGGCCACCTTATCCGCGTGTTATGATCGATCGATCGACCGCGGCCTGGTTGATCAAATGGTCAATGGTAAACCAAAATTTTCTTTTGTCCATTCTTGTTGCTCTAATCCATTCCCATTGCATGCATTGCTTCATCCCTTTAGCTCCAAACCTACAAGTTGAGTTTCTCAATCACCTAAAAAGACTCAAAAACAATAAAATATGCAAATGCAAAACCTAAGGACTCTAATGCATGAATTATATACAAAGTAAATCTAAAATGATACTAAATGCAAACTATATGAAGGAATATGATTCAAAATGATGATGAAAAACATGCTAATAAGCACACTTATCACTCTGTATGTCCAAAATCCTCAGTGCCAAATCAGTAGAAGCCATTTGTGACTCCTAGAATGTCACAAAACAATACCATGGACGCATAATTGAAAGTCATTTATGAATTGGCCAGGGTGTTCTCCACTTTCTCACTCACTAAAATCTTGCACAACGACAATGCCTCGGCGGATGCGCTTGCCGCATTGGCTTGAACATCCAACCTAACGCAGCGGTGAATAATCTTGGTTAGCAACATTGACTTTTCTAGCATCGAGCTTGAGAAGGGACATTGCTTCGTCATACGTACCGACAACACCCCTCGTAAGGGAACAAATTAACCCCAATGTCGCTCCTAGATATGAATCACTTACTAGCTGACTAAGATCGTCCTATACATTGTCGACAAGGAAATGCCAATGGATAGGTGGGGAACACGTTGTCTTCGTGCTTGTTGCACCCAATACTTTGAAATAGACGACAATCTATATAAGGGAACCATGAAAGACTTGATGCTTAACTGCATAAGCCCGAAGGAAGGACAACACGTCTTGCAAAGGGCATGCGGAAACCATTCTAGGAGAAGATCACTGGCTCAAAAAGGTCAAGACACTCAGATATTATTAGCTAACTCTGTCACCTGATTATGATGTCCACACAACTACGTGTGAGCAATACTAGCGGCACGCACCACTCATGCATGCTTCGATTGAGAACCTCACAAGTGCTTCTATGTTTTATCCGTTTGTGCATTGGAAAATGGATATCATCGGTTATTTTCCTCCATTTCGGTTAACGTGTAGCCTTCTCGTAATGACAAATTATTTTATCAAATGGGTTGAGATCGAGTTCCACACCAACTTCAATGACAAATACGTCAAGAAATTGTTTTGGAAGAACATAATCTACCGTCACAACCTCCCATACAAAAGAGTGACTGACAACAACAGTTAATGTACTTCAGCCAGCTTCGAAGGGTTTTATGCCCAATGGAGAATACACCACATAAAATAAACACTAAGGTATCCGCAGGGCAATGGCCATGTCGAGGCCAAGAATAAACAGATCGTCAATGGTCTAAATAAGAGACTCAAAGAAAAGAAAGGTTGTTGGGCAGACGAGCTCAACAAAGTAATTGGGTCACAAAAGAACAACCCCAAGGCGCTTAACCGACAAGACACTTATGCCCTCTCTTACAACATGGAAGCAATGATCCCCACTAAGCTCAGCATCTAAAGCTTCTACAGAAGAATCTTCACACCAGACGTGGATGCGAATAGGGAATCACTTGCAGGCGGTCTAGACACCCTCGAGGAAAAAAGGGAATAGCTTGGCTCCGCGTCCAAAATTACCAATAGTCAGAAGCCAAATATTAAAACACCAAAGTCAAGGGCCATTCCTTGTCATGCGTAACGTATTCGAAAACACTTCTGAATTCAATGCAAATAACATGGGCGCAAATTGGGATAGGTTGTACATTATATCTAAAATTGTCCGCCGCGGTGTGTTCGAGCTCACCATAATGGTCAGAGTGGCAGTTCCACTCAGCTGGATTACGATGAACCTGAAACATTTCTACCATTGACCAAATGCAGCGTTTCGGCGCACTCAGCATTCAATCACTATGACTTTACTAGCCAAGTTTCCTGTAAGAAAATCGAATTATGACTGACTTGATCCTCACGGGATATGTAGGAAATTTCCGGGCACATGTATATCAAAAATCAAAATTTATATTTTTTAATTCATCTACTTACAAAAAGCTCAATCTCGCATTATTTAAGTTGAGTTAACACTCGCACACTATTAAGCAGAGCTCAATTTTGTATCTTTTAAGTCGAGTTAACACTCACACGCTATTAAGCCAAGCTCAATCTCGCATCATTTAAGTCGAGCAAACACTCGCACACTATTAAGCCGAGCTCAATTTCACATCATTTAAGCCGAGTAAATAGTCGCATCTACCTAAGTTGTGTACTTCCTCGTAAGAGGTTACACTGCGCTCAATCTCACATTAATTAAGCATAATCAATTCTCAAATAGAACCAACGATAATGGAAACACGAGCAAATCCTTAAAGCCAAACAAAATATATTCACAAAAGCCACATATTGTCCTAACAGCAAGAAAATGAAATGCAACAATTTACATCAAAATAAATGCAAGAAGGCAGCAACAAGAACTCTGTGGGTGTTCAGCTGATTGTCAATGTTCTTGCCATCAAGCTCCATGACCTTAGAATGAGTATAGCCAGCATTCTCGGCAAAGTATCTAGGAGCAAAGTGTCAGTGAGATGGGAAAATTTTCACCTTCGGCGTGGAAAATAGGAGCGAATCGCCAACATTGATCAATGTCGTCGGAAAGCAAATGAGCTCCCCAACCAAAGGGACGAGGCATCAAAATCTCCATGTAATAGATTTGTAATCAAAGTTTCATCAACCTTCTTCTCCCAGATCTCTTTATCGTCTGTGACCTTTGCGAAGATCCACTCCGGCCTGATGACCCTGGCATCCGCATCATCTTCTTTGCGTCAAGGACACTGATCACCTGCCCAAGCATTAACAAGGGTTGTTGTGTGTTAGTTTAGATATCAATCTTTTGGGCCACCCTCACCATACGCTTCCCAAAGCCTTGGTCACCGACTCCCAAATCTGCAGCCTCTCCTACTCTGCTTCTTTACGAGCCTGCTGAACCACCTTGGCGTTCATCAACTCCTCCAGTTTGTCGTACCATTCCAATTCCTCATCATACATCGCTAGCACTTGGTCACGATCAAATAAGGCAACAAGAACCTCTTTCTCCAGCTTAGAGATTCACTTGGTTAACGCTATTAGGTCACTGCTAAGCTTGCCAAACCTGTCTAGCTCATGCGCTAGCTTTCCTTCCACCTCATGGAGCCTTTTCTCAGCCTCTTCAGTCTGTTTTATCGTCGCAGCTATCTTCCTCGCATAGTGTGATAACCTTGCCACCTCCCTCAGTTCGCGTTAGTACACTGTGGCCAACCCGTTCATCCAAGCGCCTATCTTCATAAACCAAAGTATACAGAAATATCTCGAGAAATTACTTATAACAAATAACAATATACCGCTTACCCGTATGTACTGTGCGACGCACTACTAGTATACCTATGCCGCAAACATATCTTTCAGCGGAGGAGAATTGAGTGGCGCTACCTTTAGCTACCAAAAAAACTCTACGCATGAACCCTTTATCACCATGGAACGGTCTTGAGCTACCCAAAAAAAATCAATGCCATACACATGGTCCCCTACCGGGTTGGAACATGACTTCTTCGGCGCCTAAGCAATAATGATCTCCGCCTCCTTGTCTTTCGAGACCTCTTCTTCAAAGACTACTTTGTTTTCTTCATGGAGGACTTATCCGACACCTCTTTCTCGTACTTACAAGAAAGGGGAACAATGTTGGTAACCGCAGGCTTCTACCTATGGCGGCCTTAGCTTCCACCTCAAAAACTGAGCTGACTTGAGTGTTAGACTCCACTTGACCAACGGCGTCTACGGAGTGACCTCCTTAGTGATCGTTGATGACTACAGAAGAAAAGTCACAGTTGTCGACTACTCTTGCACCCCACTCTGGAGCTCAGAAAAGTACCTCGGCATGTTAACCCTCAACCTTGCCATACCTTCATGCGTTGATGTATCAAACAAAGTCATGAGACCATCGTAAAAAAAAATGATAACCTCAACATAACCTACCTTGGTCTATTATGGAGATATTGCGAGTATGAAATCCTTTAACATTATTCGCCCACGATTGTGCCCAAGATATCCAATTGCCTCAACTTCACGATCAAAGTTGCAGGTTTAACTCGTTGATGTAGCACTACAAAATGATAGTAAAAAACAGTTAGTCATGATTTATATCGAATATAAGGACCTTGCGAGATCTTAGCCCCCAGTGCCGAGGTTGATCTAAGCTCTACGATAGTACGACATCCATATATGTTGATATTCGGTGCCTATATCATACACGACCTTTGGGATCTGATTCACGAATAGCCTCGGCTATCTACTGTCGTGCATAGTAGTTCATGAATAGCTTTGGCAGCGAGAATCAAAGACCCCTCGCCTTAAGAAGAACTCGTACAACCAGATGTACCCCCGAGGTGGCGTCCACGGACGCTCATGCGACTTAGGATAGCTGATGTTAGCCCACTTGGAAAATTGCAGTCATCTCTCAACTTCTTCAATGCCGCCCTCATGCTCTTCAACGACGGCACACCAAGACTGTCCAGCCATGCCCGTATACCTTCCTACTCACACTTGGAATATGTTCCTCTTTGAATAATTCATTCGACAAAACCCAATTACAATCGTATGTTGCCACACTGACCTTAATACTAGACTCTTCCCCAGAGGTACGACAACCCCAGCTCCACCACCCGCTCTTGCCGGAAGCTTGCGCCTCGTGTTTTTGACTTCCTCAACCAAAGAGACCGGCAATTAGTCGCAATCCAATGATTATCTCACCCGAGAATCTCCTCCCGTATATTTACAAGAAAAGTCTCTGTCGCGGAACCATATTCTACACTCAATATGATTTGCATGTTCACAGCAAGAAGAAGAGCAAGAACTCACAAAACGAAAGAAGAAAGGAACATAAAACCTACTGGGTAAAAAAAAGTTGCAGAGAAAAGGAAAAGAAAAGAAAAAACGTATCTTGAAGGAAGATGACCCTTAAGAAGCCAAGTAATGAAGAGGGCACTCTTTAGGAAGGGTGAGAAGACTGAAGGGACATGCAGCCGAAGCGGCCCCTAGTCTCATTATCACTTCGTGTCTTCCCAATAAAATAATTGCATCCATTCGTGTGGGTATGGGGAGGTCACGTAACACGTGCCCCACCCACGTAATCACACAGGGAAGCTCACATGCATGCATGACAAACTCAAGCGTCAAACGTCACAATCTTTGCATCACACCACCATGCCCATCGGGGTGTCACATGGAATCATCTGCGTAAAGTTAGAGACGCCAAGACTTATGAAAACACGCTCGGCACTTCCCGCTGTGAAGCGACTTCAAGCTAGAGGCGGGCCTCACCCCTCTCCCTAGGCTCATATGACTTTACGGAGTCCACCTCGGCATTGGTTCACTTTGGCTTTGTCCAACGAGAAGCACGACGCAAAACCCACTTCAAGAGACTTACTGCGCATTTAATGCTCAACATGGTAACTCAACCACTCACGATACACTGAGCCGCATGCCAAGCATTTAATGAGCTATCGGGTGGTTCAACCACCTAGTTGTTCGGTGAGCCAATACAATAATGTTCCCCAGGCTATCAAACTAGAGTTACAAGGTAATCATAACGTCGACCTGACACCAAAAGCTTTGAGAACCACGGCAAGCGACACGCACCACGCGATAGAGGAACTTATCGTCGTCATCTCACCTATAAAAGAAGAGTCTTGGACCGTCGTACAGGAGAACTTGATTCTTTCTCTCGGGCAAATATTGTATTACTATAGTCTCTTTTATAAACTTCGAAACCCTTGTAATCATCAAACATTCATTAAACAATAAAAAATTGTACTAAACCCACCACAAACATATATATATATATATTTGTATTTATAGGCTTTCTTTGACACATCCACTTCATAGAATCTTTTTCTCTCTTCTTCTTAGAAGCACAAACTCAAAAACTTAAAGAAAAAAAAGGAACTCGTGAGAGATGGCAGTGGGAATCCTTGAGGTTAATCTGATCAGTGGCAAAGGTCTCAAGATTTCTTTGGTAATCTTTGTATTCTCTCAGATTCCATACCCTTCTAATTTCAAAAATCTTTTGACAATCTATTTAATTCTGTTTGTTTGAATTTAGCAGGTAAAATAGATCCATATGTTGAGATCCAATACAAAGGACACACCCGCAAAAGCAGCGTTGCTGAAGGTTTTTCTTAACTTTCTATTTTTTTTGCTCTTCACGTTTACAAATCTTTGTCAACTTTATACGGCTTTGTACCTGACTTTTTTTTTTTTTTTATAATCCATCTTTCTATTTTCATGTGCACAATAATTATGCCAATTACTATCTTTACTCATTCAAAACATAATCATTCATTCTCTCATAAAGTTTTTAGGTTATGTTGATGCATTCTTTGAGAAAAAATAAAACAAAAACTTGCCCATGTTTCCTGACAAAAAATTTGCTTATCTCGACACATAATTATTTGTTCTCAATATAGTCGTCTCATTTATTGTGATATTAGAAATTTTATATATGGTGGTTAGGATAATCTAACTAATAACTAATTCGATTTTTCTATGTCAGTTTTAGACTATAAAATCGGATTTTGTTAATCTAAATTGTAAAAAAAGAAAAAAAAAAAGAGAAAAAAAGAGAAGAAAGTACTCAACCTCATTTGTAATCAATCAATTAATGACATATTAATTTTCACATTTAACTAATTACTTTTATGAAAATAGTATGATAAAAATAATATATATATATATATATATATATATATTAGTGAGATATTGATTGAAAATTATGTGTAATTAAAAAAGATGGAGGTAAGAATCCGACATGGAATGATACAATGAAATGGAAGGCAGAATATCCAGGCTCCGGCGCCGATACAACCTCATCGTCAATGTCATGGATCATGATACTTTCTCCTCCGACGATTTCATCGGCGAAGCCACGTACGTATACATATCATACATAATTGATGGAATATATTTAATCGAATACATGTATAAATAAAGGTTCAAATGAATGTAGAAGAGCTATTAGAAATGGGAGTGGAGAATGGAACGGCTGAGCTAAGGCCGACGATATACAACGTTGTTGACTCTGATCTGTCCTTTGTCGGCGAGCTTCTCATCTCTGTTTCTTATTCTCTTTTGGTTCGTTCCTTCTATTTCTTTATTTTTTTCTCTAACTAGATGTTAATTAACCATTTGATTGTAACTAATTGAATTTTTATTGTATAATTCCACGATGAAGCTGAGATAGATGAAGAAGAGTTTGGAGGATGGAAGCATAGCCAACATGACTAATTTTGCTTTTAAAGTTCGGTTTTCATCTGATTGTACGCCATTCATCATTTAAGTTTAAAAAAAGATTGATTTTTTTGGTGAGAATTTGTTGTAAGAATATATTTGTTATGTTTGGCTGGTGTGTTTTTTCTTTAATAATCAAATTTCAAGTTCAAATCAAAGTTATAATTCTAATATCAAAGACGATATTGTGATCAAAGCTGTGCAAAATAAAAAACATGTTAGATATTTATACTATATTAATTTAAAATTCATAGAATAATTTGTTATCTATTTTTACTTAACATTATCTTTATTTATATATCAAATTTTTTATATAGATCAAATGACATAGTTATATAATTGAACTTTTATTAATTTGGAACCTCTAAAACTAACACTTGATATTTGACATTTACACCATATTACTTTGAAATTCACACAATAATTTTGTTATCTATCTTTAACTTAGTTTTTTATATCAAAATTTTGTTATATATCATACATATAACTTAATTTTCATTAATTTGGGACTCTAAAAATCAGGGACCCTATTCAAATGTTTCATATTAATGGGATCAGATCCGACTCTAACGGTAATGGATCAGTTTTAATTAACAGCAATGAAATCGGGTTTATTGATAACCATCTTTCCAACCTAATTAATTATATAATATAGTTATATTAATATTGTTTATGTGTATAATGTGTGTACATATATATATGGTAAATAATAGTAGCTCGTGTGAATATGCACAACACATGCATAAACATAATATATATACATATAAATTAAAGTGGTGTTCTCTTTATAAATATAGAACAAAGCATTTTCGTTGGGTCTGTGTATTTTTCTATCACAAAACAAAACGGTTATGTTATACACACGAATGTAAAAGAGAAAGTATAGAGAAAAAGAGTAAAGATCCTTGTCCATCTACGGATCAATTAAAGGCAAAGGTTAAGGAAGGAGAAAATCATTTAAGAAGTTATGATCTACATCATTCAAAAGAAATGGATCAAAGTTAATTTTTTTTCCTTAAGAAAGTGTTTGTTTGTTGAATTAACACAAAACTAGAATAAGAGTTAGCATAGGTTTCATAAATAAAAAATTATATAAAATTGATTTTATATTTGGTATCAGAACCATCTAAATTTGTTTACATTGAAAAACTTTAATGTAATGTGACTGATTTTAAAGAGAATCCACGATGATTAATTGATCACGTACATGAATGATTGTTGTGTATTTTATTCTAGATCGATGAAATTATAACATTGTGAAGTTTGTATCAATCACGAACATAATATGATAAGAAATTTAATCATTCTACATTGGTTAAGTTTTTGTAGCATCGTGCAAATCATAAAGATGAAGGTCAATCATTGAATATATTTAATAATACGAAAAATTAGTTATTTTCACTGTGGTCAATTGTTTGTTTAAACAAAGGTAGCATGTCTATTTAATTTATATGTGTGATTTGATTAATTATAAAAGTATTACAATTTTTAAAACAGAACATCAATTATAGTGCATGTATTTAAGTATTGCTCATAGGTTGTTTAAACATATGGTATTAAAAATTAAGATAAAAATTTTAAGAATATGTGTAAAAGTTTCAAAGAACTAACGAGTAATCATGTATTAATGTTTACAGCTTCCAGTGTGTATGCATCTGCTAACTCTATCGTAAAGTTTAATAGGCTGAATTATGGGTAGTAGTCCGAGCAGATCCGGTTCACATTGGGTGTAATATCTATGGACCATGCAATTCCTACTGATGAAGAGCCCTCAACCATTACAAATGATAGCTCCAAAGCTGATAAGTCTCGTTATGAGTATGAACCTCATGAGGATGACGATGGCAGAAAGTATTAAACCATCTATGGCCGAGACTGAGAAAGCTAGGGGATTTATAATAAAAATTAAGGAGTGTTCACAATCGGATTTAGCGGATAAGTTGATTGTAGGAAGTCTCATGAGTGAGCTCACTACAAAAAAATTTGACTAGTCTCAGCCAATTCATGATCATGTGACGCACATGTCTATCTTGGCATTGAATTTAATGGCCTCGGGAATGGAAGTTCATGAGCCTTTCTTGGTCCAATTCATCATGAACTCTCTACCTCTTGAGTTTAGCTAGTTCCATGTGAATTATAACACCATTAAAGATAAATGGAACTGCTAGGAATTGAAGGCTATGGTGGTTCAAGAGGATGGGAGATTAAAGAAACTACATGACCAAATTTCTCTTCTAATAGGCTTTGGAGGTGCCAGCAGCAGCAAAGAAATCAAGTGTTAAGGACAAAAATAATGATAAATATTTCATGAAGCAACCCGAAATTCAAATCCAAAAAGAAAGGAAGTGTTTCTTTTGCAAGAAAATGGGACATTTCAAGAAAGAATATCCAAAAAGAAAGGCATGGTTCGATAAGAAAGGTATGCAACATTTATATTTTGTTCTGAATTGAACCTTATTGAAATGCCTAAAAATACTTGGTGGTTAGATTCTAGTGCAACTAATCATGTGTCTCATATTGAGCAGAGATTCAGCTCAATCCAGCCCATAAGAGGACTTGAACATGTACTTGTTCATAGGGAACCAGATGAAGGCACGGATAGAAGGCATTGCGACTTATAAGTTGATCTTGGATACTGGTTATCATATAGATTTGGAAGGGTGCCTCTTTGTATATGAATGTGCTAGAAATCTTGTTTCCGTAAGTAGGTTAGACGATTTAGGTTTTGATTATAAGATTGGAGATGGTGTTTTCTCTATATATCGAAATGATTACTTTTATACTAGTGGTACAAAGTTTATTCATTTTACAAGTTTAATCTTGATAAAAATTTTTTTGAATTCTTGTTTAATGTTGAGAATCAAGGCATTAAATGTAGTGCATCTAATGAAAGCTCAGCTTTCTTGTGGCATATGAGATTAGGTCATATTTCCAAAGAAAGAATTATGAGGTTGGTAAAGAATGAAATACTTCCTCCATTGAATTTTAGTAACCTTGATGTGTGTATAGCCTACATTAAAGATAAGCAGACAAAAAATATAGTAAAGAAACCTGCCACAAGAATTTCTCAACTTCTTAAATTAATTCACACCGATATATGTGGTCTATTTGATGCTCCATCTTGGAGTGGTGAAAATTACTTTATCACCTTTATTGACGTTTATTCACGTTATGATTATACTTATCTACTACATGAATAGTCTAAGCCAGTGAATGTCCTAGAGGTATTCGTTGGTGAGGTGGAAAGACAGTTAGATAGAAAAGTAAAAGTAGTGAGATCTGATAGAGGTGGTTAGTTTTACGGAAAATTCATTGAAAGTGGACATTGTCTTGGTCCATTTGAAAAGTCACTTGAAAGTAGAGGCATTTGTGCATAATACACAATGCCCGAAACACCTCAACAAAATAGTGTAGCTGAAAGGCGAAACCGTACTCCAATGGATATGGTTAGGAGTATGTTAAGTAATTGTTCCTTACCCATTTATTTGTGGATATATGCATTAAAGACTACAACGTATGTTCTGAACTGAGTTCTTAGTAAGGTTGTTCCAAAGACTCCTTTTGAACAGTCGACGGGAAGGAAACCTAGTTTAAGATATTTACGTGTTTGAAGTTGTCCAGTAGAAGTAAATTCGTATAACCCACATAAAAATAAACTTGATTCTAGGACAGTTAATGGATTTTTCATTGGCTATCTTGAAATATCGAAAGAGTATATATTTTTATTGTCATAACCATAGTACAAGAATAGTTGAAACGGGGAATGCTAGATTCATTGAGAATGGTCAAACTAGTGGGAGTGGTAAACAAAGAAAAGTGGACATTTAAAGAATTTCGGGTTGAAGCAGTTTCACCTGTCGTCGCCCCTCAAGTTGTTGTTCATGTTTTTTCTGTACAGTCAAATGTCACAATAGAACAACATAATCAAGAGCCAATTCCACTATATGAAGAAATAGTTAATGAACCAATCACAATTCAAGGAGAGAGTAGTGTGTCGTAAGAACCTTTAAGGCGATCTGTAAGGGAAAGAAGATCTGCTATTTCAAATGACAATGTGGTTTACACTATTGAAAGTGAATGTGACTTAAACCTTGATGAAGACCCGAGCACATTACGAAAAGCCATGGAATGTGAAAATTCTCTAAAAAGTAGTTAAAATCCGCATAAGACGAAATGACTTCTATGGGTATTAATTATGTATAGGACTTAGTAGAGTTGCATGATGGTTTCAAGACCGTTGGTTATAAATGGGTCTTTATGACTAAACGTGACTCGAAAGGTAACATTGAAAGATATAAGGCTGACATTGTTGCTAAAGGTTTCACCTAGAAAGATGGCATTCACTATAAAGAGACCTTCACTTGTGGTTTCTAAGAAGGAATCTTAAGAATTTCTTTGGGTTTGGTAGCTTACTATGATTTAAAAGGTTCACCAAATGGATGTGAAAATTGTCTTTCTAATGGAGAGCTTGAAGAAGAAGTATATATGGACCAACCTAAAGGGTTTATGGCCACATGAAATGAACATATGGTGTGTAAACTGAGAAAGTCAATATATGGACTGAAACAAGCTTCTAGATAATAGTACATAAATTTTAGTGATACCATTACGTCATATGATTTTGTAGAGGTCAACGTTGATCGGTGTATCTACATGAAAGTTAGTGGGAGCAACTTTGTTATTTTAGTCCAATATGTTGATGATATTTTGCTTGCTGCAAATGACATGGGCATGCTATGTGATGTAAAGAAAGTATTTAGAACTAAATTATTTTATTAAAGCCAAAAGTGCATAATAATGTTGATTACAACTTGACTTATTTATACTACAAAGCTCAACTATCGACTCCTAATTATCTGGAATAAACTTAATCATAAAACTAATTTAAACTCAGTCAAACTTTGACATATTATATTGCAAGAACTAAATTGAAACTAATTCAATATTCCAACACTCTAAGAACTTTGAAATGAAAGATATGGGTGAGGCTTCTTATGTGATTGATATAGAAATCATTCAAGATAAGTCATAATGATTGTTAAGTTTGTCTCACGAAAGATATATCAATAAGATTTTAGAGAGATATATGATGGAAAATTGCTCCTCAAGAATAACTCCAATTTAGAAGAAGGATAAGTTCAGTAAAATGCAATGTCCAAAGAATGAATTAGAGCGCAAAGAAATAGAAAGAATTCCCTATGCATAGGTGGTCGAGAGTTTGAACTATGTTCAGACATGTACTCGACCAGATATCATCTTTTGTTGTTGGTATGTTGAGTCGATATCAATGTAATCCTGGAATGGATCACTAGAAAGTTCTCAGGTACTTTCATGGCACCAAAGAGTTCATGCTTACGTACAGGAGATCCGACAACCTAGAGATTGTTGGATATTCAGATTCAGATTATGTCAGATGTGTCGATAGTAGAAAATCAACATTTGGCTACTTGTTCATATTAGCTGGGGGAGCAATATATTGGAAGAGTGGAAAGTAGTCTATCATTGCTATTTCCATTATGGAGGCCGAATTTGTGGCATGCTTTGAGACCACATATCATGCATTATGGCTGCAAACTTTAACTCAGGACTTGGGATAGTCGACAACATAGCCAAGCCGCTGAGAATTTAGTGTGATAATTCTGTAGTTATCTTCTTTTCTAAAAATAACAAGTAGTCGAAAGAAGCTAAGCACATGGAGTTAAAGTACTTGTCTATGAAAGAATATGTGCAGAAACGTAGAATATCATTTGAGCACATTAAGACATACATGATGGTAGCGGATCCGTTAACTAATGGACTACCACTCATGACTTTTATTGGCCATGTAGAGCGTATGTGTGTTATAGATAAGACCTTGCTATTCTAGTTTTGTTATGCTCATTGTATTTGTAAGATTTTGAATTCACTTAAGGATATGTTTCTGTTTTATTGAACGTGTTATCATTATAGTATATGTATACATTTTGGTTTGAATATATCATGGATATTTGAGAATTAAAGTTTTTCTCAGTATTAAAGAAAATAGTAAAATTAGTATTGGTGTGTGATGCATGAAAGGGAACTTGTCGTTTAATGATGGACAACCGCCACGATTTGATCAGTTCTTATTTTATTACGATAATTAACGTATTAATGAACTTAATATAAAGTGCACATTATAGATATTAAACCATTGCCAAGAAGCAGGTGACTTAATTGGCTTGCCCCTGATCTAGCTTGGCACCAGGTGGTGAGTTCAAATCTCGCCAGCTCTAGTGGGAGCAATTTGGTTATGGATTAGGCCTTTGTCAATCTCATTAGTAGAAAGAATGAGTAAGGTTGACAAAAAAAGAAAGGTATTAAACCTTTAAATCAACACAACGCCCAAGTGGGAGAACGTAAGAACATTTTTGTTATGTGTGGCCAGTGTGTTTCTTGGTTTAATAATAAAGTTCAGGTTCAAATCAAAGTTATGATTCTAATATAAAAGATGATATTGTGATGGATTACTTTCGATTAACACCATTAGAATCAGGTGTTTTATAATTTCTTATTAATTACTTCCTCTGTGTCAATATAAATGATGTTTTGAAAAATGATGAGAGAGAAACACATAAAGAAAAAATAGAAAAAAATGAAAAGAGATAATTACACAAAAAGTGAGAAAAATGTGGAGAGAAAAAAATGATGAGAGAGAATCACACAAAAAGTGAGAAAATGAGGAGAGAAAAATGATGAGAGAGAATCACACAAAAAGTGAGAAAATGATGTGAGAGAAACACATAAAGAAAGAGGATAGAAAAAATGAAGAGAGATAATCACAAAAAAGTGAGAAAATGTGGAGAGATAAAAAATGAGAGAGAAAAGGAGAAAGAAAAAAATAAGGAGAAAAAAAATGAAGAGTGAGAAAAAAATTAGGAGAGAAAACAATAAAGAAAATAGAAACATATTATATGTTGTAATTTTTAATCCTAGTTATGGGCAATTTAGTCTTTTTGAAAATTTAAAATTACATTTCTATTTGGATGCATTATCAAGATGCATCTGGAAATTTTAAAATTTTGAGATATAGTTAGTTGATGCATCCAGCAGCTACATCTAAACAATGTACAATTATGTGCTCAAACTAACAACATCAAACAACTCCATCTGGATGGAGCAGGTGGATGTACAAACGAACAACACCTATATATATATGGTAAATAATAATAGCTCGTGTGAAAATGCACAACACATGCATAACCATAATATATATACATATAAATTAAAGTGGTGGTTACGAAAAGGAAGGGCACTTACATGAGTGTTCTCTTTATAAATATAGAACAAAGCATTTGCTTTGGGTCTATCACGAAACAAAACGGTTATTCTATAGACACGAACGTAAAAGAGAAAGTATAGAGAAGAAGAGTAAAGATCTTTGTCCATCAAAAGATCGATTAAGGGCAAAAGTTAAGGAAGGAGAAAATCAATTAAGATGTTCTGATCGACATCATCCAAAAACAATGGATCAAGGTTAGTTTTTCTTCTTCTTTAAGAAAGTATTTGTTTGTTGAATTAACACAAATCTAAAATAAGACTTGTGATAGATTTCATAAATAGAAATCATATAAAATTGGTTTTATATTTGTATATATATTTCTAAGGTTTCACTTTATTTTTTCCTCTAGAAATAATGTTCTTTTCAAATAAAATGAGTTTATTCCAATAGTCTATTCTATTTCTTAATCCCAAAGAATATAAAGTAAAAAACAGAACTGTAATAAGTAAAAGTTTTTATTTAGAGGCTTTTATCTTTAGAGAAAGGAATAGAATACCATTTAAAAAATACTTTTTAATAAATATAAAGTTTAGTATAAGATATATAGATCACTACTGGAAGTGCTTTTTTTTTGTCATCTCAACTTTATTAATGAGAAAATATTACAGTACAATGAAACGAAAGATTGCATAAACTCAAAGTATAAATACATAAGCATATTGCCAAGAGAGAAGATAAGCTTCATGGTACATGTCTAACGATATAGATGAGTAAATAGACACGTGTTATTCCACTAACCTCTGCCTCACAAGAGTTTAGTCCGATGAAATATTCGTCGCCGGAGAAATAATCTTGACAACAAAATTGTTTGTTCATCTGTTAAATGACTAATACGGATCAATAGATGATCATCACTCAATCAATTCCATCCGGTTGATAGATAGAAATTATGACAAATACAGGTAAAAAGAAATTGATTGAAATGAAAAGTGTATAGCCGAAAGTCTAACATACTCAAGTTCTGAATACAAAGAACAGCGGCTCGAAGGCAATCAAAATGAGTCTTGGAAAGAAGCTATAACAACTCATCAAAGGCATAAACAACCTGAAAGGTTGGCAAATACAAAATGATAGATATCGAACCAACCAGTAGAAGAGATGATGGGATCGGTGACTTTAGAGACGGTAAGTGAAACATGGAAGATGAAGTGTCGGAGGAAATGGTATGTGAAAGAGGTTGAAGACGGTGATGAAATAAACACAATAACTGTGAGACTATAAGATAGAGGTGATAACTATGCAAAAAGTGATGAAGATATGATGATAAAAAAACAAAAGAGACATAGCTGGATGTTGATTCAATCTTTATTCCATCACACGAACGAAAACTCAAAGAAACATATATAATCAAAGATAAAAGCAACTGAGACTTGTTGATAACAACTTAACTGGCAAACCTTGAGGAATCCAGAGTGTTACTCCCAACTGAAATCAAGTTGGAGATGCTCTTATGTACATAAAATTTTCATTGTGTTTTTAGTTAATTATACAGAAATGTATTTAAAAATGGGTAATTTAATTGTGAAAAAAAAAAAAAAAAATCAATTTTGGTGATCAACTGGTTGAAGAAGACGGCTCAACCAAGAAATTAGCTATCCTGTTCAAGAGGTTCAAACCGAAGACGGTCTCTTCGCAATTGATCTTCACTGTTAAATTCAGCACTTCACTGCATTTGCCTTCAACGGTGATGGTAATCAAAAGTGGGATCTCACTGCTCAAGATTTTGCTGCTGAATCTTAATCTCAGACCAGTTGCATCTTCGAGTGTATTTGCAACTGGAAGATCTACAGTCACAAGATGTAGGTTTGAGTTGCTAAGCACCTTTAGTGTTATACACTCGCAGATTCTCAGAAATTTGTCTTTCCCGTCCTCCATTCTTGAATTCTTAACATGATCTTCAAAAGTACACCTACAGAAAGGTAAGAATTACTAAGATTAGGGAAAATCAGTATGCGAAATGAAAATGATCTAAAAATTTGTAACCCATTTTTTACTCATTCCTAAGTTCTAAATTACAATTCTGCAAACTTTTTGTGCAAAAAGAACAATTTTGTAGGAATTCTAAGTCAAACTTGCTTACAATGACATCAACTTTAAATTTGAGTAGAGAAAGTAGTAGCAAACCTTCGACTGTACTCAAACATCCCTGGTAACCGAGATTCTGTGGCTAAGAATTCAGCGACGCTCATTGAAAATGGCTTCACAAGGTATCCAAGATCAGGTCGTAACTTGACAGGAACCTTCTTCCCATTGTAATGTAAAGATAACTTCATGGGAAGCAGGTGGTGATGAAACCGGACTTGGATTAGCCTCTTTGCGCTCTGACGTGGTTCAAGGCAGTTGATTTTCTTCATAGGAATTAGTGTTGGCACATTGTTGTAAGATGCACTGCAGGGTTTACGTCAAGGTATATAAGTTAATTTGAAAAATTAAGATACTGGTTTTCTACCAACAGCAATTCCTCGCAGGGTTCGGGATAAAAGCTTATGTAGTATAACATGTAGTTAGCCATTTTATGTAATCTAAGCGATAGATAGAGTAAGCAAAAGGAGATCTTCTAAATCAATTGGGTATAAAGGTATCAAACTTACTTTGTTTTTCCAACTAAAGTCTGTTCAGCTGAGTCTGCTACCGTCATTGACTCTTCATCCTCCAAATTCACCTCAAGTATTGATTCCACAGCATTGTTCTCAAACAGAACTTCTACACAAACATGTAATGGAGATGCAGTAGAAACTTCAGATAAAAAGACATAGTCTACCTTTAAGCCACTACTATTTCCAGAGTCTAAGAGACTATAGCTTTTAGGCTTCACTCGGCTTACTATATCACCAATGGATATCTTTGCATAAGAGCTCTGGTTACTATTTAATGCAGATGAAGTTTGATTCGAAGTACTAGGCTGGTCGTCTAACCACAAATCCAGGGCCCTTTTTGATCTAAGTTCTTCCTGGTCAGAAGCATCAATATCTGAAATTTCAATTAAAGGAGCAGCTGGATTGTTGGCATCATTGGATATCGTTCTCTCATTCCCATCACTGCTAAAATCTGAACCAACAGATGATTCAGAATCATAATCAGAAGAGCCATCATCATCCACTGTTTCAGAGGAGTCCTGAGATCCATCCATGTCAGCTGCAGCCTCTCCTTGTCTATCTAAATCTGACAGCTGGTCATGTTCTTCAAACAAAAAACTGCAGGGCTTTGGAAGTGGTTCATATCCAGGGGCTGCATGAAGAACTATCTGTGACAGAGACCCAGGAAGATAAAACCGATTGTGTAGAGCTAAAGGTGGGAAAGGTTTCAGTTTTCTTCCAAAGATATGTTCCACAACATGCGCAGCAATATTTTCTTGTAAAGCAACGCTGTCTTCCGCTGGCTCATGAAAAGTTAATTTGCAGGATAGCAGTTTCTTGAGGAAACGAGTTCTATCACGAACATCATAGCTTAAGTCACATTCGCCCAATTCAAACACATAAACCACAATCCTTTTCAACATCTGAAAGTCATCAACCTCTGCACTAATTAGAACCTGCAATTAAGGTAAGTTGAAGATTACTAAGTCACAAAATTGTTCAAAAAGCAGAATTGTCAATTTCCTTCAGAGGGATTAATGAGGAGATGCATTGCTCGTTACATGGAAGTGTGTCTTAAAAACAGCTGAATTCAGGATAAGAAGTTTTGAGGCAACGCTACTAGCTATACCTTTGCAGTAGTATTCAGAATCTGTAGTTTTGTCTCTGATGCCTCTGATTTAAAGCTCCACGCAAGGTACTTGGTTATTGTGGTCAACATCCTAGGAATGATATTACCCAAAGAGCAGTAGACCCCTACCATCCAAACAATAGTTGCACGAGCAGCAGCTACCTTGATTGAATCGAGACTACGAAACAGCTGAATTATGACCTTCAAACAACCAAAATGAAAATAAAAAGTAATCAACACATCATCTCAAATAACGTACAAGGAGAATTATTTGAGATCATTGCAGCAGGTTCTACGTATGAGTTTGGAAAATGGTATGAATTAGATTGTGTATACCTTCTCATGACTAAGGGGATCACGCTCTATGATAGTCTGAATCGACATAACGGCTTGCACCAAAACTCCAGCTTCTCCATCCACTGGCTCGAGATCACAAGCAAAAGATTCTGCAACATTGTGAATGCTACTTCAACTGAACTGCCAAGTACATTAACAATTGAGTGAAACTGAAATAAAGCATAACCGACCCTGTCGAACTAGTGCTAACAATCCATCAAGACATGTAGTTGGACTTGTTGGCAATCTTTTTGCGCACAAACCAATCGCTGCAACTGTATCAGCTGCAAATCTTCTGTCTGGATCTTTAATATAATCCTGGAAAAGGCCAAGGGGTTAAAAATACCAGTCATCAGTCATGCACAAATCATTTTGGCAAGGCAAGGAAATAACTGTACAGGGATAAAGATGATGATGATGCTTCTCTAACAAAACCTTATGAAGTGATTATTTATTATACTGGATAATCAAATGATCACACAAACTTTAAAGGATGAACCAAAATAGTTCTTAATCAAATGATTAAAGATAAAGTAATACCTCAAATTCTCTCAAAATTGCAGAGATAGATGAAGTGGTAGCAATGAGAGAAAGCATCTCCAGCTTATGTGCTTTAACTTGATATGCATCTGAGGAACAAATAAAGAAATTTTCGAAGTGTGGAGCAAAGAGAGAAGGGACTGCTTTGGCAAAAACCAGGATATTGCAGAGGACCTGCAACAAATATGAATAAAACAATGCTCAGAGAGCAGATTTCGTCTAGCCTACACAGATGTGTGTGGATGACAGACCAAATCAAAATTGGCCAGGAAAATAATAGAATGTTACCACATATTTGGAGGCCCTGGATGACCTAAGCAAAAACAAGAGGGGTTTAACAATTTTTTTAACATCTTCTAGAGGTGCCATTATCCATTGAACGCCAGCTGCAGCTAGTACAACCGCACTGTTATTACTCCATAACAACGGTGATGTACACTGAAGCAAGATCTTAACATCTTCATTATGTGCAATAGATGTGGTTACTTTGCTATCGAATGCAGATGACACTGTATCGGGACAAGTAAATCTTGATAGATACTCATCCGGACCTTCAATGTAAGATTTAGATACAACGCTGACCAGATTAACATCAAATTTCTCATTTTTACCACCATTTTCTTTATCCAAGGTAAGATCTCTGACTAGGCCATCGGTCTCATGGAAGCCATTACTATCCATACCATGTACGGACAACATCAAAGATTCCTGTACAAGGCCATGCCTTGCAACCACATACCGCAAAAGAGTTTCTATGAGTAATATCTGACCCCACTCTTCTACGTCAGGAAGAATTTGACACAACTTTTTATAGTTCTTTCTTATCAGTTTGAAGTTATTAGGACAGATGGTGGTGAACGCAGCTGCAGCGGCTCCAACTACTCCTGGAGAATGGTCATTTAGGAGTATCCCAACTAGCTGCAACAAGGTTAATTGTTTCAATTAAAAATTCCCATTCGCCACCAATATTCCTAAGCACAAGAACATTTGAAACATAAACCTATTCTCATCTTTAAAACACTGGACTATGCATAAACGGAAACAGGGTATTAGATTTGGGTGGCCATCTATCTATACATGACAGAAGTATAATAAAGTAGTTAAACTACGACGTGAAATTAATAGAAACTAAAAGATATTGACAGGACAAACCTCTTCAATTGCAGGAGCATGTTCTTCGAGCCGCAAATCATGCAACTTTGGAAGAGCATTCGCAGCACATTTTCGGACATAAACCGCTGGATCCCTGGCACATTTACCCACAGCCGCAAGTGCAAGAGGTGCAATTACATGTAAGCGAATCCCCGCCATTGTACGAAGTGCCCACGCTCTAACCAATGGATTTGGATCCACCAAGTCCTTCTGGAAGTAATTGATCGATAGCAATGCTTCATTTGGACGCCTACACAAGCAACAGAAGCTAATAATGTAAAAACATTCACATGTAGATGCACAAACAAAAGTAAGACACTGGATGATTTGGGGTTCACGTACTTTTCGGCATAATGAAGCAAATACAAGTAAACTAGCTTCTTCACTTCCGATGACTGTGACGCCACATTCTTGACCACCTGCCAGTAAAATTCAACAAAAAATGTTTAAAATCAAAGCAGCGAAATTTTTCTCTCTGTATGATGCAACAATCTACAAAATATTAGGATTGTTAGCTTAGATCTCACAGGGTCAATTCAATCGATATGAACTACAATATTATCAAAGGGATCAAACCAACTAAGTAAACACCTGAGGGAAGAAATTTGAGACATCAAATCCCTGAGCTATAAGAGCAAGGAGACGCTTAAGAGCTTCACATTTCTCGGATTCGAACTTGCTATCGAGAAGTGGAGCAATGTTGACGTCTTCCGGATCATCATACAGATGAGCGTCGGTGCCGATCCGGAGAACCACAGCTGAAGCTTTGTTCAGAGTCTCCGCCGTCGACCCAAATTGATTAAACATTGGAAGTTTCCGATCAAACCCACCTCCGAAATTCAGAAAATCAAAACTTGAGCAACTGAAGGGACAGAAGCGATGAACGAACTTTTCAGAAGAGAAGCTTTTTGTTTGTGTACTAGAATAGACTTGTCCATATTCTGAATAAGAGTAAACCCGTATTGACATACCGGATCTTACTGGGCAGAACCTAAACCGATCGGATTACCCAAATCAAAGCCCATCAAGAGGTCTGATTAGCCTATAACAAAGCCCATTAAAAGTGGGCTAATAATAAAACCCTAAGCCCATCTTATATCTATATACGTGTGGTTCTAGCTCTACGCGTCGCCGTCTTCTTCATCGTTGTTTTGCTTAATTTTCTTTGATTTTCTTCTGTAAATGCTTTCCTGGGAAATGTATGCGGAATTTTTTATATATGAATTAACTTGAGTTTCGAATCTTTATGGGCGATGATTATAAAGAGAGAGGCTTGAGTGGGGAGTGTGAACAAACTCTCATGAGATGAAGGGAAATGCCCAAATCGAAATCGAAGGAGAAATACATTTGCTATATGATTTTTTTCCCCTTTTCGATTTAGGGTTTTTTCTTTCATCCCTTTACCTCGATGACGGTCTTACCTATTTGTACACTTGATATGAGCCCTTTAGTTATACACTTTCGGTTAATTGTCGTTGTAGAGTTGGTGTTCTTACACTGATTAACTTTTAACGAAGCAAAACAAATGTAACGGAAACGTGGGATAATTTATGATAATATATTTGACCAATTTTTAGAGGAAATGATCCTGTTGTTTTCAGGTTTATTACTTGTACGAACAAGCATAACTAGTGAGAAAGTTAAGAGAGGTACAGTACATTGATTTAACCATTTTCATTCGAATTGTCTAGGTTTCTTATAAGCGAATATATGTTGCCTATTGGATGACGATTTTATGGTTAGTTTATTTCGACCCAAATCAATTTATACTTACATTTTCTGTAATTTCATCTAAAATATTAACATCTATCTAATTGCATAAATTACTGGATAATTATGGCAATGTTGTAAACCAACAATTCATTACATTCTTGAATTATTAGTTAACCGAACATATCCTAACCTACCTAGACTTAATTGAGATTTGGTTGGCTTTATGTTCGGTTAATTAATAATTTAAGATTGTAACCAATTGTTGGTTTTCAACAAAATCATAATTATACAATAATTTGTGCAATTGGATAAATATTGTATAATCTATTTTTTTTGTCACAAATGTTGAATAATACTATATGTGGAATTTGATAGTCATTGTCTAATTTTAGGTGAAATTAAACTTTGCATGTATATTTTAGATGAAATTAGAGAGAAGATTTAAGTATAATTGATCTCTTGTTATATCAAAACTTTTGAAGTGGAAAGTTAAAATAAATTGGTAACAAAGGAATATGGCAATTTAAAGTATTAGTTTTTATTAGCGACAATGCTCCAACAAGAGTGGGTGAAATTCGAACTCACTATCTGTAACATAGCTAAATCAGGGACGAGCCAACTGGACAATCTATTTCCTGATTTTAAAATATTAGTTTAGGAAGAAAATAAATAATATTTACTCTATAAAATAAGTAAAATTAAAATTAGTTAACTTTCTCTTAAATTCTTCTTAGATTTAGAGATATGGACTATGGTTTATATAACTAAGCACACCTAAATAGCCATGAACATATTTTTTCAAACCCAAACTCAGACCCAAATCCAAAACTAATTTGAAATAAGGATACTGAAACCGATTAAATAAGTCTTAAGAATAAAATTTGAAACCCGGACCAAATCGATCCCAATTAAGAAAAATCAAACCTAACTAAATTTGAACTAGAACCAAATGGATACCTGATATGCTTTTATTCATAATTGACTTTTTAGATTGTAGAGGAACTTTAAAAAATGCCTTTTTCGACATACTTATTTTTAAAAAGTGTCCCCTCATGCGTATTTTTCTCTCCCAATTTTTCAAAGGAAAGGGTATGTTTTGAAAAGGTCTAAGAATGAAGAAACACATATATATATATATATACACACATCTTCATAACCTTTATCTTTTTGTTATTATAATTAGCACCCTTTGAATTCCATCGAGACCCATCCTAGATTCCAACATAACATCCACCAATATCTACATGAATGATTGTATCTGCCAAACAGCCGTAATAGAAACAACAAAATTAAATTTGTACGATATAATAAAAACAACAAAATTAAACAACATAATAGAAACAAGTATTATCAGAATTGTACAACAAGATCCATTGACATTATCTGATATAATTTATTTTTTATTCTTATAACAAGTTAATTTCATTAGCAATGGAATGTGGGTTATATATTTTCCTAGTCTAATCTAATCTCAAACCTCCAAATAAAGAAAAACGTCTGAGAATGAAGATACATATATATATATATACACACACACAAGTCTTCATAATCTTCATATATATACATACGTTTTCTACAGTATTCTTCTTCTATATTAAATTGCTGTGTCATATATTAAAAATAAAAATAACAAACAAAAGGAATCGATTTGAAGCAAAACAAAGGAGCTCCAAAAAAAGAAAAAAGTATGAGAACTAGTTAAATCTTGTAACCCTTTCAATGTCTTCAAGCGGATCCATATTTATGCTTCACACTTCTCTGATTCTTATGTCGATATGCAAAGGAGATAAGGATATCAATATAAATTGAGATAAAAAGGCAAAGAATTTAAAGATGTTGGTAAATGATCTGTTTGTGAAGAATGAAGTATCTCACTCATGATATATTTGTCATTGGATTTGATGTCGGAGTTGAATGGATGTCTAAGGCCGATCCTGAATTACATGAGAAGAAGATCAGTTTACGTGGGACAAAGATCCTTTACATGTGAGAAGAATTGGGCTGGTTCACGTTTTTGTTTGTTTTTTGTCTTCTTCAATGAGAATAATAAAGAAATCCTAATAATAATGGGTTGGGATTGGTTGAAGATGGGTTTTGGTTGGTAGAGACAATAAATTTTTTTGGTTTGATCCTTGTACAGAATCAACCCAACCAACCAATCATCAATTATTTCTTTTTCGAATTTTTATTTATTTATTTAAAAAATAAAAAAGAATTGGGACCCTTAAAGAATCAGAGGGTAACGTGAAGGATAAAATAAAAGAATGAGAGTAGAGTATTTGAGTCACTGAATGAGTAGCTAAGTCAACTCTTTTTAACTAGGAGTATTAGAGTCATTTTCCCTCCAAAATGAGAAGACATTAATAATTTACACAAAAAACATTCTATTATTCAATACACATAATTCTCTACTCTCTTCTATTTGTCTCCTTATTAATTAGAGTTCTTACTCACTTCCCTTTATATATAATTCGATTAGGATTTAGAACCTTTTTACTAGATTCAGTTTGAACAGGGTTCGCTATATAAACCACCAAATACGACAACACTTACATCATCAAATGCATCTAGGGGTTTGTAATTGGTGTTCAAAGCTTGGCTATTAGATTCTTCTGATCAGTGAAACGATCGTTGAACTTGACATGCAAAGATTTGATGTTTTGTTCTATTTCATTTTTAGTTCCTCGATTAAAGACTAGGCTCGGTAATCCACATGATCACGTCCAAGGAAGTCGCTGAGCTCTGATACCAATGATATGGAGATGAGAAGATATACAACAATCCACTCTAGAACTCTACTACAAAATCGAAAAGTGGAGATTAACTACCTAGAATATATTATTTAGAAAATGAATGGCAACCTCAAAAACCTAGCGATGGATATAGAGTAATGCAACATAATAGAGAGAGAAAGTGAAAATGATAAAGAAAATATCGCATTTTACTGTCAATGTTCTTTGAGGTCACTCTGTACATAAAGTATAAGTACAACACATAACCGGAAAATAAAACTAGAAAAAAACCAACTAAACAACAAGAATTATTGAAATTAAACTAGTATTATAAAATATATTGAGCTAAGACATTAAACAAATTTCTCTCTGGTCCAACTATCGAGAAACATTTTTCACCATCATCCTCCAATATTGGCAATGCCAGAAGCGTCACACATTCTTTGTAATGTTCTTCTTCTCGCTTCCATCTCCCATGGTGTGTATTTCTCTCTCCTCTCCTCTTTTATAAGCTTTGGTTGGTGATGACAAAGATCAAAATTCTCTCTTTCAAAGACAAACACCTCTATGAATTCAACACCACTATCTTCCTCCATCGAAGATGAGACATGTATCACCATCATTCTTCTTCTTTTCTTTTCCTCTACTCATTTCTTGTTTGTCGAACTATTTCTTCTCTTCCCAGCCGAATCTCCACTCATCCATTGCCTCTCGTCAGCTATCGATTAGCTCATGTGATGATGTATCTCGGGTCCCAACAAGAGTTGATCTAAATTTGTCACCCACCGCTTCCACTGGTGTGTCAGAGACTAATATCTCATGTAATGTGCCTCGTGGTAACCACTTTTAGATATGTCTCTTTGCAAGCTGGCATTTCCAACCAACAACAAATTTCCAATGCACTTCACGTTTTTCTCAATGCTGCTAGGAAACCCTAAGACGTGTACCCCCATTTGGTCATACACAAAGCTTACATAGACGAAATTAGTTTTTGGGTTGTACCAGTCGGCTAGTTTACTTTGAGATATGTTAGTAGTTACTTTCTAAATCTTCTCTTGAAGTGTGCTCTAGAGGACTTGGCCATTTACATGAGATTTAGAGAGAAATTATTTATGTGTTTTTGATACACATGTTTTTAGTTCTACTGCAAGTGCACAGCAAACATAGTAATATTAAAGAGATCGAATTCATAATGACCAAGTGTTACACTATCAATCTTTGGAATAAATTCAAACTAGAAAGCAATATGGTTGTTGTATTCAAGTGAACAATTACTTCTCCCCCCCCTCCTAATTGGAGGGACTCGTAGGGGTCTTGTAAAATTAAAATATGTAAATTCAAATAAATAGAAGCATTAAGTTCATGGTAATTCTTAGGAAATCAGGATTATACATTAGATCATTATTCAGGGACTGATTAAAAAAAGTTCTCGAACTCGAAGCACTACTGTATAGCAAATACACTGTCATGGTATCAACTACCATATCTAGCTACCTAGTATTCTAATTTGTCGTTTGAACCTAAAATTCTAGATATACATCATCATTCAAGTTTGATATGTTCAAAAATTGTCTTAACATCAACTTTCGTTGGTTAAGGACAATTTGCTCATCTAAATTCTTTCAAGCATTTTAAAAAACACTTTTGGTGCACTAAACAACCTAAGATCAGAAGGTAATTGATCAGTTTAACTTAAGAATTAAATTCAACACTAGATGAAGAACACAAAAGATAATCCTTATTTATACCTAACTTATTAATCCATGAGATCTACTGAAACCCTAAATCTTATTGGAATACTACTCAGACATGGTAAAAAAGAACAAAAAGAAAGAATAAAAAAAAACGATGATCAAATTGAAATAAATGGAATAAGGTTTTAAAAATCTTCTTAGGAATTGCATAGTATAAAAAGATTTCCATGAAGCTTACAAAATTTCCCAAAAAGTCTCCAAACTTAATAATGAAAAGTATAAAACATAAAGTGGATAATACTAAGTTAAAATTCTTCTAAAAAAATAGGTTGATGTGGGACAAACTCGGTGAGATCCAAATGACATAAAACACATGTTTAAATGTCTTGTTCTCGGGCTTGACTTAATGACCCAAAAACATGACCTGGGGATCAATATTTTTGTTTAGAGATATCATCATCACCGATCCATTTTTTACGACCATATATTACGACCAAATGGTTGATAAACTGTTTGAATATTTTGCTCGTCCATTGTTGATTTTTTCGAGCTCAAATCATGACCAAGAGATCAATATATTGGTCCAGAGACTTTGCTTCATATCAAATTAATTTTCACGACCTAAAATAACGACCAGATGGTCAATATTTGATCTCATAAGCTTTGGTTCATCTCATGTCTATTTTCGCAACCTAAAATAACGACCTGATGGTCAATATTTTGATCCAGAAGCTTTGGTTTGTGGTTTCATGCATCTTTTCTTCATCATCTTGCGTTTACGCCTTTCTCCAAGTCCCAATATCCAAAGTAGCTCCCAAATCACCTAGAAAAACTCTAGAAATAGAACATATGCAACTTGATATTCCTAAGACTTTAAACTGCAAAAAAATGTAAAACTATACTAAAATGAAAATGTATAATTTCTAAAAGAATAAAATGATGCAGAATATGAACAGAAATCGAGCAAATTTTCACATATATTAGTTTCCTAGGTTTAAGTATCCCATTTAAGAGAAAGAGAGTTATCACAAAAATTTCCTTTAACATGGAGAGATAATTTACCGAATTCTTCTCCAGAAAAAAGATTGAAGCTCAAAGCTCGATTACAAGGTTATTTATATGTTTTACTGCTCTTTGTGGCACTTAAACTAGGGTGTTTTATATTTCATTTTCGAATTCAAAATTGTATAACCCATATCTATCCTTCCTTTGAGTGTGAGATTACTCTGCTATGACTCGTTCCTAATTTTATTTTAGTTTGCTTTTGGGTTTCTTCTTGTAATGTAGTTTTGGCAATGAATATCTATTTTGTTTTTGCCTCTATAATATAAGAGTGTTTGACAATAAAAATGTATTGAACTTACGCGCAATAACCAAATTAATACCGAGATACAAATGTTTCCAAATAATATATCAACTTTCATTGACTAAGCCAATTTAGATACGTTGAATAATGATGTTACTGTTCACATCAAATAAATATGTTACTTTAAAAAATTGGTCAAATTAATACCGAAATATGATTCAAGCTAATTTAAAGTTGAACTTTTCTCATAACTATATTGGCTAAGTCAAAGAAAGTTTTTTTTTTGTCAACCTTACTCAATTGAGAAGATATTCGGTCCAAAAAAGAGGTACATTGTCCAAAAAAATACGATCCCTAGATAACTCTCTAATATTACGACTTAAGTAATCTGCTTTGAGGTTAATAGCAAGAGGAATTAAAACTAAAAAAATGAGCATACTCTATACACATTCCTAAGTCGAAAAAAATATTATATGTATGGTAGGAAGGCTAGCCAAGCGAAGGGGTCCTCAATCATCTTTTTGACCTCTAAGTAGTCTACTGCAAACTCCACCTCTGTGATAGAAAGTGATATTATGCCATTCATGGCCCAAAAAAGTACTTCAATTCGGAATGAAGTAAAGAAAGGCCTCATCTTATGCTTTGTGCTCCCATATTCATGCCATTAAAACCATCAAGGGAGCAATACCATCCAAGGCCCATAAAAAATCTGAGTCCTTCCAAGAAGCATCGACTATACTTATGTAGGCAGTGAAAGTGACAAGAGTCATTAACAGCCTCGAGATCACATCATCTCCCTAGCTCATGATTATTTGACCACTTCCCACCATACCAATTCACCCTTGCTAGGCCTTCTCCCAGACAACTGTTTCGGCCTCCGCCACCTGAACGAATTCTTGCGAGTCCTTATTAAGATCTGTAAACGCATCTTTGTTTTTTACTTTCCATAAGAACCATAAAATTCAAGGAGGCTTTGATAGTCCTCTTACTTGGGAATTCGCCATAGTAAATGATCAATATTAGAATACATTGAGAAATTGGGGAAATCTGGTCATGATGGATCCTAGATAAATCCCATGCTATAATAACTTGTGAGCATTCAAACAAGACATGATTAACTGTTTCTTTGTCTGCTCCACATATATCACAAACCTCCTCACATTTGATACCTCGTCTTGATAGATTGGTCTTTACTGCTAAATGTCCTAAAAGTGCCTATCAAATAAAATGTTTGATTTACTGCTGAATATTTGGTCCATAAGAGCCCATATCAAAAAGGGAGGTATTGCATTCAGCCCAATATCCTGATTTCACCGTATAAAAACTTGTCTTAGTGAAATGCCATCCTAATCTATATGTACCATGTCTATGTCAGATGTGATCCCTATGATTAATTTTTTCATCCCTTAAAATAAACATTTTAATTTGACACCTCCCTCCATAATGTTGTAGTTGTATCTATCAAGTTTGAAATTGTTAAGTCTGGGTAGATATTTGGTCTAACACTCATTGCTGGTATGGGGTTATAATTTGGAATTTATGGATCAACCCTGACTCTGATTGTGTCGCCATTCCCTACTTCTTTAACTATTTCTTTCAGAATTAACGAGCGCCCTGAGATAATACTTTGCCAACCATATAATAGGGGATATAGTTTTCTCATTGATGTTTTCTTTAATAATACTTTGAGAGGAATTCTTCAGAAAAATAGTTAATTCTCTCATTGATCTTTTTATTAATAAAAGCAAACACTTTTGTTTTTACACCTTCTAATCCTTAGACCTATATAGGTACCCATATGGCCTAAAGTTCTAATACTTAAGCATTCTTGTATCTCAGGTTTCCTTATAGTGTTCACTCTTTTTCTGAATTGAATATATGATTTTGTAAAATTGATCTGTTGACCTAATACCCTCTCATAATCCTTTATAACTTGAATTCCAAATTTGCATTACGAAAAAGAGGCTATCGTCCACAAAGAGAAGGTGGGAGAACATATGGCTAGTTCTCGTTACTGAGATTCCTGTTAAGTGTTTTTGGCTTTCAACCCACTTTAATTTAGCAATCAGAACCTATATACAAAAAATGATAAGGTAAGGGGATAGGAAATCTCCTTATCATATTGAGGGGTAATATGTCCTCTGGGAATCCCATTTATAAGTGCAGAATACTAAACACATGATATATAATGCATAATCCCTTTCACCCAATTTTCGGGAATCCCATTCTCTTTAGTAATTTTCTCAGGAAGCTCCGATTAATTCGGTCATAGGCCTTACTTTTTATCGCCGTATATGATCATGTAACCTTTTTATTCGGTCTCAAAGCATGAAACATCTCCTAAGCCACTAGAATGTTATCGTAATTCAAGTGGCCTTATACAAAGGTTGATTGTGTGTCTGATACTAAACTAGAGAAAGATCATATTTAAATTAGCATACATCATAGTTCAGTATTAATTTAACCAATTTTGGAAAGTTTTATTTTATTTTTTTGACGTGAATTAAAGTAACAACATTAGTTAACGTATCTATAACACCCCACTCCCGACCTTGAGAGATAGAGTATTATTCCTTAGTCCCGCCAAAAATTATCTTTACAAAAATCCATTAACGAATAAAACCTGGAACAAAATTCCTGGAAAAAGGAAAAAATAAGATGGGTGAGTAATGAATTACTCAGTGAGAAGATCATCTCTACCCACTGATATACAATGACACCATCCTAATCTACACAACATCTATTCAAAAACATAGAATTAAACAAACACTCATATAATCTGTCTTTTTACGACAATCTAAAACACCCAAAGTATCTACTTGTCTAGCAAGAATATTCACACACAATAATTGGTTCAACCATCTTCTCTCTGATGGCTTCAGAACCTCTTTTCGTTAGGAGACCACAGCCAGAGCTCGATCCTCCCTAGCTCGTCAGCGGTTTATAGGATGTAGCGACTCATTAGTTAACTCCTTCCAACAGTCGCTTTCATAAGGAAGACAATAGCCAGTGGCTTCAATCCTTCTCGAGACTCTTTCATATGGAAGATATCGTCCAATAGATTCGATCCTTCCATACATTCATTTTTACGGAAGATAACGTCCAGTAGATTTGATCCTTCTATATTCTAACTTTAAAAGATTCATAGGGAAGACAACGTCCAATAGTACTATTCTTCCATATACTCTTTTCTTTCACATAATTTATTCACTTTCTTTGTTTATTCTTTCCAATTAACACATTCATTACACATATTTTAATGATATTAAACAACCAATATATATTTCACAACAACCTATATATTAATTATTATCAGTCAACACTCATCAAACGTATTAATATATATATAGTATTATATCAAGCAACAATCATATGTCTAACTCTAAACTAATGAACTTCAGAAACATAAACAATAAATGCCAAATTGCATCTCAACATATCCAAAATCTCACCTTAGCTAGGCTGAAAATATATGAGAAATGCCGTGCTTGACTATAAAGATGATATTTGGCAGGACCAATGAATAACACTTTGTCTCAAGGTCGGGAGTGGGTTGTTATAATATCTAAATTGACTTAGTCAACAAAAAAATTGATATATTATTTGGCAAATTTAGTAGTTTGGTATTAATTTGGGTATTGATTTGCAAGTTCATTATTTTTTTACTTTTTCCGCAAGGAAAATACTGGTATGAAAGGATATTATGGTATTAGTTTGGTTATTGCTTTGTAAATTCATTATTCTTTGAGCGTTGATGTTATTTCTAAAATTATTGTATCATCATCTTTGTACGATACTTATATTGATTGTGTTGTGCATGAATGGATTGACAAGTTTGTGTCTTTGGAGAAACGAAACATTGTTATTTAGTCTTTTTTTCTTTTTTATAACAAGAAAAAAAAAGAAAGGTTTGACTAAATAACAACATTTCGTCTTGTAAATGAAATCTTCGAATTAAAAAAGGAAAGGATAGATGCCATACCGATGGTTATCTTCTTATTTTTTCTGTCAACACTGGATTATTACTGGCCCACCTATTAGCCAAGTTCGTACATAATATAGACAGTAAAACTCAATCCCGGTATGTGTAAATGTGCATGCCTTTAGTAGATATACTACCCGCCATTAGATTAAAGGCCACCAAAGGAATGTAATGTTATCTCATATATGTGTCACCAAAATGGGATGTAAAGTTCTCTCAAAGCCTAACATTATCTCCCAAAAACATAGAAACTACAAAACAAGCAAAGCCACGGATTATAATACAAGCTTACCTGAACGAAACCTAAAGAGATGGAGAGTGAAGCTAATTTATCGAGGAAAATAAAATAGAGCAAAAGATCAACCTCAAAATCGAGAAAATCTACTACTTTTGACTTAGTTATTTTTAAAGTTTGATAGGTAGAGCATAATAGGAGATTTAACGCTTTAAAAAACCAATCAACTTTATTTTAACTAAGCATAGAAGCTTTATAATACTCAATAGTTCAATGCTCCTAAAATGAATTTTTCTCGTGCATTGAGCATTAAACATAATTAAAATACAATTTTATCCTTATTCATTTGAATAATATTTTGCAGATAATATTAAAAATAAATTATGATATCTAATTATATAATTTTAAATTTAATTACTCACAACTATGCCAATCCCATTTCATAAACTTAATATTAAAAATATATAGTTTTTTTTTTTGTCAACATTAGACCACAACTGGCCGACCTATTAGTCAAGTTCCTGAATAATGTAGCTGGTGAGATTCGATCCCAGGATGTGCAAGTACGTATACCTTTAATGGACTTACCACCTGCCACTAGGCTAAAGACCACTTGTAAAAAAAAGGAAAAAACATATAGTCTCTTCTAGTTTTTTCTATCTTTAAGCTCTTATTATGCTAAACTTTATGCTTTACTATCATAGCCTAGGACTTATACAACTCGGTTGATTAGCCTAATCAGAGCCCGTTAATAGTGGACTAATATATAACCCTAAGCCCATCTTATATTTATATACGAGTGTTGTTTTTAGCTCTGCGCTTATGTTTTCTCGCCGTCATATTCATTGTTTTATTGATTGATTTCCTCTGATTGTTTTTCTGTAAATGCTTTCCTGGAAAATGTATCTGTAATTTTCCGATATGAATTCACTTGATTGGAATCTTTGTGGGCGATGATTAAAGAGAGAGGCTTGAGTGGGGAGTGTGAACAAACTCTCATGAGATGAAGGAAAAAGCCCAAATCGAAATCGAAGGAGAAATACATTTGCTAAATGTTTTTTTTCCCTTTTCCGATTTAGGGTTCTTTCTTTCATCCCTTTCCCCTCGATGACGGGCCTACCAATTTGTACACTTGATATATGAGCCCCTTTTGTTATACACTTTCGTTGAATTGTTGTTATAGATTTGGTGTTCTTACACTGATTAACTTGAAACGAAGCAAAAGATATTGATTCCATGAATTGAAACGAAATTGTCGGAATATATATGATAATACAGTTGACCAGTTATAAAAGGGAATGATGATCCTGCCAGAAAAAATAAAATTAAAAATTAAAAAAGATTGAAAAGAAAGAGGGAATGATCTTGTGGTTTTCAGGTTTTGTTACTGGTACTGAGAATTTCAGAGTTCAGAGAGATAGAAAAAAAATTGATTTAATAATATCCTCATTCGAAATGTATAGATTTCTTTCACGAAATGAGTGACTATATGTTCCCGGTTACATCAATTGACATGTTATACGACATAATCAACACACTGGAAAAAGATTATCTTAATGATAATTAAGAGTTTTAAGAATCTTAATTAGAATCCTTGCGTTTTCTTCCGAGTATTGAAGCTCTTTGGAATCTAGGACCACCTGTTCTCCATTTTTTGAAGGCTGTCATCGACGTGTGAGCTGCCTCGTACACTTTAAAAGTCCAATGAAACCAAAAGAAAAAGATTGTTAGTTGTAAGTGGTTCTGGTACAAGCTTGAGATGGTTTTGAGCTAAATTCACTACCCGAATGTGTTATAAACAAAAAGGCTTACAGTTTGTTTCTTCTCTTGTTAAAAACGATAAGTACTTAGAAGCTGTTATCTGAGCTGCTGTGAATACTTTTGTCAGCGTCTCCTTGTATCTAATCTTAAACGCAGTCGACAGCAAGATCCCGAGTGTTCTATCTGTAACACTGTTTACACCAAAAACCAGTAATGATTACCACAACAAAGAGTTGAACAAGAGTTTTACTTTTATCCACACTGAAATAATCTGCTTCGCAAATTAGTCAACTTGCTTAATATATTTACGCTCTCTTAGTCGATTCACGGTGAAGTCTAGCTAAACGAGCAAACATTTTCAACTACCAGAAAGCAAATTTCCAGCAGGAAAACCAAATTTCATTCTTGAAACCAAGAAGGGCAACACCAAAATGTGGGGGAGGCAAGTGAACAGAGTTGTAGAGAAACTCACTGTGGCTCTAACTTGCATCCAAATTCATAAAAGTATGGACATCGCGATCTAAGATCGACACATGCTGCATCAACCTGAATTTCAAGCTTCGTCCTGCATAAAACAAATATGGCCATGACAAGACTACTACAATTATTCTCATTGATAAAAAGCTTTAGACAAAGCTTACTTTTGGTCGAAACAGGCAGGAAGGTTTATGGACACAGCTTGCCTCGAATGCAATTCCTGAGCAAGCCAGAATGGAATTTCTACTTTAGCACCTTGTTCAGCCTACAACAACTCGAAGAAAATGGTATAAAAGATCACATCAGAAAGGAAACATGAAATATCCATTAAAAGAAACTAGCAGCAGCAATGAGAATACTGACACAGTTTGTTTCCGCACTTGGATCAATAGTCACTCCATTTGCTTTTTTAAGGAATAAAACCGGTACAAACTGCGTGTAGGTAGTAACAATAGAGATCAGAATTGTAGTTTGATAAGAGAACCTCAAGCAATTCTATTGGAGAAGAAAGGTAACCTCTTCCTCAATAAGTATGTCGTCAATGTCGAAGTACTTTGCCATTCTCTAAAGCTGTATCAACACTACAATACCCTTAAGAATGGATTCGCGGTCTGCGGGAGCCTAAGGCAAACCATAAGACGTTTAGATATGAACCCTTTATAAGTCCTTGTCAGACTCAAATGATTTTAGTCAAATCTGAGGATTCATATTTACAAACACATCAACATGTAAAGAATTCAGAATAGGACCAGCGAAGTCCATGCCTTAACCTCTTCTATAGCGAAAACAAATGGCCGCATTACCAACTCAATTGACCATCTAAACTTGTACACTAAAAAGCAAAACCTAGTTAAAAGTCAATGCCATTTTTGAGAGAACAAGGGGTCTTCTACATTTTACAGCAATCAATTCAATGCAATAATTCGATTCCGACAAAGCTAGGCAAAGTTTTTACGATAGAAAGGGAAACGAATTAGGTCCAATTGATTGAAATCGATACAAACCCTTGGAGAAAAGAAAAAAAACTTACACAACAGAAAACTGGGGAAGCACAATTTATTGTTTTGTAGAGAAGGGAAATCGAGGAAGCTTTGCTATGGAGGAACTAACTGAGAGAGGAAGGAAGAACAGACCGGCGTTGAAACTGTTAAGCCTTTTATCACTCCTACACCGTATCGTATGGTTTAGACTATGTTTTTATTACTATAAAATTAACGTATAGTTTATAACAAACGGTTTAAAATAAGCTTTGTTATACATATTTATTTAAAAAAAATTAAATTAATAAAAATTTAATAAATTAATATTAAAAAACTGAAATAAAATAAAAATTAGTTATAAATTCGATTATTGATTCGGTTCCGGTTCTGGTTTAGATTCTATTTTCTTGGTATATAGATTTAGGATACATTTTGGTATTCTATCGGATTCGATTCATCTAATTTGATATTTCCATATTTTGATTTAAAACTTATCCAAATATTCTTATTGTTTGGATAAAGTTTGGTCCGGTATAGATCGAGTTCGGATTCGAGTATTTATATGTAGGTTTTAAAATTAAAAAATTTAATAGAAAAACTCTAAAAATGTTTGTTCTTTATTTGGTTCAGGTTGAGGTTTAGGTTTGGTTTTTCAAATACACATATTTAAGATCTATTAAAGTAATTTATCATGTTCGGTTCGGGTTCGGTTTCTCTAATTTAGATTAATTTCGATTCGGATTTGGACCTCTAAAACAACATTCAAAATATCAACACGGGTTTAAGAACCAAATAAACATGGTTACAAAAATAATCAAATCTTGCACTATACCATAGGTATAATCCTAGTATATTTACTGAATCAGTGGGTCGACAATTATCAGGTAAAAATAATTTGGTGGAACAAAATCTAAAAATATGCTTTTGCCTGTAAATACTCTGATTTATATTTAGTGATTTTTTCTTAACATTTCTTATCACTTTTCAAAATTGCCACTAGTTTTTGTATGATATCATCATAGTGATATTAGAATGATAATAATCAGATGAAAAAAATCAAACTCAAATCAAATTCTCTTTCAATATCATATAAAAATATGTTCAATGAATAGAACAGCTCAATTTTGAACTATACTATATGGATATATTTAAGTTGAATGTTGTATTCATTTACATGTCGACAATGTTTTTATAAATGATTGTTTTTGTTGCCGATGTTCGATCCAAAACTTAAAACACAAAATTTAAGGGTAATACCTTAACAAGTTTAAAACATTCTAGGTCAATTTAACATTTTACCAAATAAAATAAAATAAACATTAGAGAGTCAATGTAATATGACGCAGAGTGTTATAACTTGCTCCAGTCCATAAAGATACATAACTAATGGATCATTTAGAACATAAGTGTACGATCAATTGCGTTTGCGTTACAGTATTGTCACCGGATTTTACGTTGCAAAAAATAAAAGATAAAACAGAAGATGAGAAGAAGTTTAGTACAAGTGAGTGGTAATTATATAATGAAATTCGACATTACAAGAAACTTATGAACTGCGGGCAAATTTTAACGTTTTCAACAGCCGCTTCAGCTTCACTTATACACATATAGAAACAACATATAAATAATAACAGGAAGTACAAAGTCAATGATGTCTATATAAAAAGTGGAGCTTCTTAGTCTGTACCACTTGGAATGTTTTGATTTCTTCAATTCACTTCAGACCCGGAAATTCTTTCCGACAAAGGTTTGTCCAAACCGCCAGTTGGAAGGAACGATGTTCCATGAAGTAGAGGTTCTACGGTCACTTGATGTGACACGGAAGGAAAGTGACTGACCAACAAGAACAGCATTAGACTGCCAGTTCTGTCCCCAGTTCCTAGTTAAACTCATCCAACCAGTCTTTGAACCTTTCACACTCGTCCTCACTATGTCTCCTGCTCCAGCTACGTTCGTTATCAGCACCAAGTTGAAGTATCGTTGACCATTGATCGTGAACCTTATCCCTCCACTCCTCTTACATGCAACCCTATAAAAACACATATTTTAAGTCATCCCACACCTCATAGATGAATTTCTGAATTTGTACATTGGACTGTCAATAATTGCAACTTCCGATGTGAAATCTTTATCACATTCTAATATGTACCTTTCATCCCAAACTTAACATATCAAAATACCATGTACCAAAATTGTTGGACCAACTTTTAGGGTTCTAATACCATGTCAGATTAGTATGAGTCAAGTGGCTAATATATCATTATCATCACCATAATCACAATTTCCGATATGAGATATTAACTAACCCGATCTAGTCTTAATACAATAAAAAATGAAATACTAATTACAAAACCAAGTTGACCTTTAGTATGATCAGATAATTGTCATGTTTTAAGTAGGTTTACGAAGCATTTGTCTAAAGACCAAAACCATTAACTTGGATTGAATATTTATAAGTGTATATATGAAGGTTTGATAAATGTACCTGCGGTAAGAGATGGGGACAATACCGGCGCGATACTCAGCGATCTTAAGGAAAACAGGCATGGCGAGGTCGAAGTGAGCACGTGGCGGGTTACACCAACCGCCATTGTCGCTAGGTTGAGCTAAGTTTGGAGGACAAAAGTTGGTTGCAGTAACGAAGACAGAAGGATTACCTGAGTGACACCATTTAGGATCATTGACACATTTGATTTCGAAACATGCGCCACAGCTTGAGCCACTGTTAAACAGCGCCGTGCTCAATGCAGCCGTGTTCGTTCCGTAACCTTCACTGTATAAATTCCCATATCCACACGCACCACCTAAGAAGAACATAATCAAATTAACATTAAGATAGAGTGCTCTGTTTTTACAGAGTTGGTATATTGATTAATCAAGTGTGGTTTTATGAAATTTGTGTGTTTGAAGAAAGTGGACTGACCCATTGTTCCTGATGCGTCGTATCCACCATAGAAAGTGGCGTGAGCGGTTTGCCAAGAGCTACCGGAGTATAGACCAGGGATTCCGGCGTCGGTGAGGCTCAAGAAGAGAAAGAGAGGAATCATTGTTAAGATCATCGATGGATTGATTGCCATTTTTGTAAATATTTATGATTCAAACGAAGAGAGAATAAGAGGACTGCGAGAGTAGATGGCTGAGTGAGGGACTTGATGAGGATGGTGGAAGTTACACTTGTAATAATCGCTATTTATACCTGGTGCAGAAGAACTTTAAAGGTAGAAAGTAGGTGTAAAACTGCATATTGTAAAATCATAGGTTTAATTTTTGATAAAGATAAATATATGCTTCTCAAAATGAAAATGCAGGTTTATTTGTACTAGTCTTATTTTTATTGTAATGTTATGAAATTATCTCAAGCTTTTTTAACTCTGGGATCAATTGATATGATAATGTGAGATCAATTCCAAATTAATAAAAACAGTTTTCTAGATACTTAATGCTTTTTTTTTTTTTACTTCTAACACTATCAGTTAACAATTACTTCTTTTTTTCTGCCATCATGAGTTAATAATATTACTATTTATCATCAAAATAATAGTTTTATTGCTTCTGTAGCTGCATGTTGGCTATGTAGCCGTACCCCTTACGAGAACTGCCTACTTTTTTTTTTTTTTTTTATAGTTTTGATCGATTAGACTCGATTCATAGTCTAAAACCTATCTCAAAATTCTTTTTTAAAATTATCATAATGCAGCGAGTAAGAATCAAACAATGTGACAAATCATTAACTGGATCATCCTAACTACTAAAAGCAATCGAGCGCTACTAAGAGCAATCGAGCGCATACTACCTACTCTATAAATGTATTAATTTGAAAAGTGTCAAAAATACAAATATTTTTAACAATCATCGCCGAATTTAATTTACCTATATGCACATAAATATTATAATTATGCTTGGTTCTTACAGATTTTCATGAGATGGTACCCTACTGCATAAAGCATATTATTGTATATTTTTTCGAATCTAGATCGCAAAAATTATCAATATAAATCACTAATATAGGGTTATATGATGTCAAGTCTAATGTAATAAATCGCATTATTTTACTTACAAAATCATTTAACCATTAGTAATGCGTATATATTAGAACTCGACATGAAAACTATATGTACAGAAATAATAGAAATTATAATGAAGTTTCAATATTCAATTCAAACACTTCTTTTTTCATTGGAAATAATAAACAAAAACAAAAGTTATAGATGGGAAATTAGAAGTGAGTGTAAGCATGAGATAGATATAAAAAAAAGAGAAAAACAGTTAGGAGCGGTGACGGTGGAACATCATTAAGGACATTTGGTGATGACAAGGCATATCTCTGTACCAACCAGATCTTGTATATTTGCCACGTCACTTGTGCCAGCAAATTATATACATACGTGTTATGTTAATTACCAAATTATCATAGCTTCTCGTGGTTTTAGATTTTCCTTTTTAGATTTCATAATGTGAAATAACTGTAATTTCATAATTCATATCTAATTTAGTTATAAATAAAACCAATATCCATGCGTTATACATAACATAGTGCATACGTGTAATTTGTGACGTGTATAATCTTTTTTTCTTTTAAAATGCACATGAACACTTTGATCGAATAAGGAGTTTCTTTACACTTACACATAGCCACTTGCATGTGAATTTATTATCTACTACCACTATATCAAATTCACGTCTTTTCATTTATTTCGTTACAATACAAAACAAGTTTTACTTCTTTATTTCTTAATATATTATCTGTTCATATATTTGTTATAGATGTATATACATAGATGCCAACTTTCAATTCTCATTTTCAAAACAATACCAAACATAATTTATTTTGCTGGTAAGCCTATGTCTATAAAAACACTGTAATGCAGGTCCGTGTGTAAATTAAATGGTGTCACAGCGTATAGAAGTTACACATTAATGTGGAAATCATAGATATCGAGCAAAACAAGAAAGTACGAAACAAATCTGACACAGTGGTCAAAAGGACTAAGGCATGTACGGCGTACAATCACATATTTGACGACCAGCTAGCAATAAAACACACGTTTCACTAGCACAACTTCAACAATCCAACCTGATAATTCGATCTGTATATGAATCCTTAATATGCCTCCAAAAAAAGAAAAAAAATCTGTTATTTCATCGAGTATGCACGATATATAGATTCAAATCTTACGTTACATTTATTTTCCATTCATTTATTAGGTATCGTACATCTACAATTATAAGTGTGAAAATGTATTATAATATATACTAGGATATGCTAGGGGCGTCATAATGGGTAGCCCAACCTAATCCAATCGAAACTTTTTTTTTCTNTTGGTTGGTGTGATCCGTTGGACATAAATCCAATTTTTTAATTTTTTGGATTCCTTCGCGTTTGTTTTTCCCCTTCCTGGCGGTATCAAGATGCCACTGTGTCGGGATATCTTATCTGTCTTGTCCGGAAAATGGATATCTCCCGAAAATATTTTGAGTTCAATCCTTTTTTTTTTACATTGGTAATAGATTTTATTAGATGGGTTTGACTTGTCCATTTATTTCATGAGTTAAAATTTAGATACTCAAACCCGAATATATTAAATCTAATGGTCTAATAAGTTATATTGAGTACCCATATATATAAATTATACACTACAAAAATAATAAAATAAATTTTAAGAGAATTATGTATGCTATTTTTTATATTTGATAAATTTATGAAAGGAAAAAATTTATTTTTATAGATATTTTATATATTTTGATGTAGTTTTTATATTTATACATATTTATAAAAGAAAAATTTTGGTTCTTTACAAATATTTTACATATTTAAATTTATATATTTTTTAATGATTAATCTGTGGGTAACCCATAACTCTAATGGGTCCACTAACTAGAATTATAAACCCATTAATAGTAATCCATGACTACATATTTATTTATATGGGCAAAAAATTTCAACATGAATCCTATTAAATTAATAAATAGAGTCAACTCATGAGTATTATAACACCCATATAATATGCATCAAACGTTTTTGGTTCACTACTAGAAAACAACTCAACTTTGACCATGATTATAATCATAAATTGGTCAAAAAAAATTTTTTTGATTAATTTTTGACCAATATAAATTTTCAACCAACGATTTTTGACCGTTCAATTTTGATCAAAAATTATTGATCAAAAATTAATCAAAACAATCATTTTTGACCAATGTATAATTATAATCATAGTCAACATGAATCCTATTAAATTAACAAATAGAGTCAACTCATGAGTATTATAACACCCATATAATATGCATCAAACGTTTTTGGTCAGTTCACTACTAGAAAACAACTCAACTTTGACCATGATTATAATCATAAATTGGTCAAAAAAAAATTTTTTGATTAATTTTTGACCAATATAAATTTTTCAACCAACGATTTTTGACCGTTCAATTTTGATCAAAACTTATTGATCAAAAATTAATCAAAACAACCATTTTTGACCAATGTATAATTATAATCATAGTCAAAGTTGAGTTGTTTTCTAGTAGTGTATATATTATTGTCAAAAAGTGGTCAAGATATTTTGATAACATATCGATTAGTCAAAATATTTTGATTGTTTAGTGGTTTGTGAAATGTTTGCACAGGCCTGTGCCTACCTTATTACCAAAAGAGCATTTGCCCTAGGCCACACCTAAATTTTGTAATTTTAAGGCCAATTCTTTCTAACTTTAAGCCTTAAGACATATACTCTTACAAATTTTTACTTTTACATAGTTAACTTAATTCCAATTTATATTACTTTACAAATATAAGTATATTAGATGATGATATTTAAAATTATTGATATTTTGGAAAGTTTTTAATATAAACCATACCTATTATTCAATTTTTTTTTATCATATCTAGATATTATATATCTTTTATCAAAAAAAAAGTTATATATCATAATTTGCTCTAAGCCTCCAATAAGCTGAGCACGGCATTGTGTCTGCATCTATTATTTTTTTATATATTAGAATGCGAGTAATAAAGTTATGTTACTTTACAAGATATAGTTTTTTTTTTTGTCAACTGAATATATATAATAATCAAAAAAAGTTTTCAAAACTTAAATTATTTGCCGACTCTCTAACACTACGGGCAAGAGCATCGACCTTATAATTCAAGGATTGAGGAATGATGTGAAGGGAAAAGGATCGAAAACTACAAATGAGTCTCTCAAACTCCTCTTGGTAGAAAGAGAACGCCGGCCAGTCCACTAAATTAGAAAAGATTTGCAGAACATCTGCACAATCCGATGCCATCTCTACTTCCGTCTGGTGTAAGCGTAACAAACTCTCCATTGCTCATAGGACCGCCTCAACCTCACAATGTAGTGCAGAAAGACTACGTCGAACTCCTCTAGACGCCATACAGCCTCCACTAGTAGAATCCCGGAAAGAAATCCATCCTAACCCTGATAACGGGTCAGAATCCTTCCAAGACCCATCCACGAAGCATCTTTAACCTGAAAAAGCCGGCTGCTCGATTGAAGGACAAGCTACAGAGGTCCATACTGATTGTGGAATGATTGGACCAGGCTGCTTCATTGATGATTTCTCCTCTTGCACCTCGAACCATGTTGATGCCTCCATCTCAGCCTCCTAAAGAATGACCCGTTGATATTACTTGGTATTTGAGAAAAAATTTTCATTACGTGCTTTCCAGAGATGCCAAATAATCCATGGGAAAACCTTAGTGGGAGATATATCGGGAACTTGCCAAAAAAGGTAGTCAATATTTGACCAGAATGAATTACCCGGGAATATATTAATTGGAGATGGAATATTTGAAAGCGCCCATATTTGAATTGCTGGGGACACTCAAAAATTACATGATTGATTGTCTCCTCATAAAAACCACATTGAGTACAAAGGGAATCACATTGGACACCTCGATGTTTTAAATTATTTTGAACAGCCGTAAAACCCGAAATAACTTACCAAATAAAATGTTTAATTTTAGGAGGACAATCTAGTTTCCAAACATGAGCTTGTAGTTCTTTAAAATGGGGACCATAGGTAGTATCTTTAATCATTGAATTCGTTTCGACCGAATGATATCTGGATTTCACTGAATATCTTTCTATCTTTGTGAAGTGCCATCCCCAATAGTCTGCTTTTGGAGTTTTTGAAATGCGAATTTCCAAAATTAGTACCACGTCTGATGGAACAAAATCTGTCTTAATAAGACTTCCTTCCATTTCAGTGTATTTGAATCAATGAATTAATCAACCGTGAGATCATGATAAATGATAGGGCCTAGCGCATTAGGTGGTCTTGGAATTATATCGGGAATCCAAGTGTCCGTCCAAACTGAAATGGTCTTCCCATCACCAATTTTCTTAATACTACCTTTACTGACCAAAGAACGGACCGAGGCTATACTCCTCCAACCATAAGATGGTGAAAAGGTTGAAATTGGGTCCATCGGACAATTATTCTTGTAATAGCGCCCCTTCATTACTCTAGCGAATAATGAATCCGGTTAATCTAGTAATCTCCAAAGTTTTTTTGCCAGGAGAGCTGAATTAAAAGTCTCGAGCGTTCTAAAACCCAATCCACCTTAAAGTTTTTTCCATCTCATCCAATGCATCCCTTTAGATGTTTCAGAATTCGTCCACCAGAAATCCGCTATGGCTGCGTTTAATTTTGAAACACATGATATAACATAAGTTGGCATAGCTGTGAGTACAGACTTAATGAGTACCTCTTTACCCCCTTTGGAAAGAAATTTAGAGGTCCAACTATTAATTCTGGATTGAAGCTTTTCCCGTATAAAGGCAAAGACCTTTATTTTTGCTCCACCAATACTTTATGGAATTCCAAGATAAGAACCCATGCCTCCAATTTGATAAATATTTAAAATTTGGTGGATAACTCTCTTATCCACATTTGGAAATGAATGTCCGAATTGAATAGAAGATTTATCAAAATTAATCTGTTGACCATAAATTTTGCCATAATCCTTTAAAATATTGAGAATATGAGTAGCTTCCTCCCAATTCGCTTTACAGAAGAAAAGACTGTCATCAGCAAAAAGAAGATGAGAAATCGATGGACTCATCCTCGCAATTGAGATTCCTGACATCAATTTCTCATTTTCTGCTTTTTTGAGCTTTGCTACCAAGACTTGATTAACTAGAATGAAAATGTATGGCGATAGAGGATCCCCCTGGCGTAGCCCCCTCTTTGGGACTATCGTCCCACTGGGAGCACCATTGAATAGAACAGAGTATTCTACACTACGTATACAGTGCATAATACAGTTAATCCAATTTTCAAGAAAGCCTAATTTGCGGAGAAGGCTTTCAACAAAATTCCATTCTACTCGATCATCAGCTTTGCTCATGCCTGTTTTAATAGCCATATATTTCTCCCTAATTGACTTATTTGTTCGAAGCGCATGAAACATTTCTTGGCCAATCAGAATATAATCCGAGATTAATCTACCTGCCACAAAGGCCGATTGAGTCTCTGAAATTAATTTAGGAAGAATTTTCTTTAAACAGAGACATAAGACCTTAGAGATTATCTTATAACTCATGTTGCGAAGACTAATGGGTCTAAATTCTGCCATTCTCGTTGGTCGAGATACTTTTGGAATAAGACAAATTTTTGTCTTGTTATGATCTTTTTCAAAAGACCTTGATCGCAGAAAATCGTTAAATAAAATCAGAATATTGTCTTTAATTACGGCCCAATATTTTTGGAAAAATAATGCTGTCATACCATCAGGTCCTGGGGTTTTGCCACGGTCCATTAGGAATAAAGCTTTTTTAACCTCCTCTTCTGTAGCTTGTTTCATAAGAGAATTGTTATCTTCCTCTGTAATTAGAGAGATAATCTCAATGAGAGAATCCTCTCCTATAAATTCTCCATTTGATTCTGAGAAATATCTATCAGTTTCTTCAGTAATCGCACTTTCTGTGAAAAGCCATTTACCAGAATTGTCCTGTAGACCAATAATTATATTCTCTGCTCTTCGTTGCTTAGTTTGAGCACGAAAAAATTTGGTGTTATTATCCCCTTCAGTAAGCTATTTATTTCGGCTTTTTTGTTTCCATAATAGTTCTTCCTCAGCATAAGCCATTTTCAGTTCCGTCTTAGCTTTGCCAATATCCTCAGAAGAAGTAGAGTTATCATTCTGAAGATCCTCTAATTTTTTCTGATATTTCTTAATCAATTGTTGACCTGATGGAATATTTTTATAGCGCCATGTTGAAATGTGGCGTCTACAAAATTTAATTCGATTAGAAAAAAAAGGCTAGGACGACAAGAGACCCCTTTCCAACCTTTTTCAATCGATTCCTGGAAACCTTTCTTTCCAATCCATCGTCTATCAAATAAAAATTGACGTTTCCTATGAAATACTTGAGTGTTAAATCTACACACAATTGGTTGATGATCAGACCCAATCATATCTAAATAATCTGTCTCTGAATAAGGGACTAATCATGCCAATCCTCATTACCGAAAGCTTTGTCCAGTTTACAGCGGATAACCCCGTTATTTTGGACCCCTCTCCACGACCATGTGTATTCTAATGTCGAAAATTCAACTAAGCCACAATTTTGAATGAAGCCGGACGAAGAGACAAAAGATGAAGTCGGACGAAGATTCCCTCCTTGTTTTTCATGATTTCCGATAATTCGTTGAAATCACCAACAACAAGCCATGGTAAATTTCGGGTTAAACCAAATCTAGTTAAACGTTCCCAGACCTGATATCTTAAGTTGTGATTTGGTTCTCCGTAAATAAAAGTAATATGAACCTTTTGACCTTGAATATCTAAGGTAATATCAATCATTCTCTTGTCCTTATAATTTAGTACAACATTGAAACCGTTTAGAAATAATAACGCTAGTCCGCCATTCAACCCAATTGGTTCAACAGAAATAAGCATATCATAACCCAAATGACATTGAATTTTTTCAATAAAAACATTATTATTCTTAGTTTCAGAAACAAAAAGAAAATCCGGTCTATGGATTTTCCAAAGTTCTCGAAGATAACTAATAGAGACTCGATTGCCTAAACCTTGGCAATTCCAACTAAGTGCTTAAAATATTAATTTTTCTTGGAACCTTCTTCACGAGTCTTGCTCCTACCACCTTTAGCCTTGTTTGCTTTTGGAGTCTTCCTTGGAGGCATCATGTTAATTGAATGCATCTTCCTGATATTAACACCACGAAGAGGAGTTGCTGGTTTGGATTTACCCACCGGCATCTTGGCATTTGCAATGGGCTGAATATCAACGACATCCTGAATCTACAAGGTATAGTTAGAAATTGAGTTATAAATAATTTCTTGTTTATTTAATGGTTAAAAAAAAACAAGGAGTTATCAGTTGATTTTGAGTTTGAATTTTGACATAGTTTTAAAACTCGGCTATGAATTTGAAGCAAAGTTTGTTGTGACCCTTTATAAAGGAATCTTGATTTACATTAAACATGATACGTAATAATTTCACTTACCACAAGCATGTACATGCTCATTATTTTTATTTACGCTTGAAATACAAGTAAGTATAGATTGCTAATTGTGAACTTTAAATCAAGTAATACATGAAATCATACAAAATTATTTATAAAGGAACTTCTGGTTTAGCTGATAAACTTTTTTTTAGATCATAACAAAAAATAAGGAAATACTATCATTTTTTTAGATCATAACAAACTGCTTAGATTTTAGGAAATTTTCTAAGTCAGAATAGTGACGTGTCTTCCGAGTTCGCTATTCTTTCTGATGTTTATCCGAAAAGGAGTTCTTCCGAGTTGTCATTTATGCAACTGAGATGAAACTTCGATAATGGCGCCGAGTTCCACACTTAGCATTTTTCGGATGATTATCTACAGTAGACTGAAGTAGGATCTCGGATCCACCTCTAATACCCTTTATTGAAAAAATTTTAAGAGTATGATTTTAACTGATTCTATGAGATTTTAAAGTATTTTGATTTTTTTTTTAATAAGAGAAAATTTCAGATCTCATAATTTTCATTGGAATTTTTGAGGATTTTATAATAAATCACATGAAAATCACATAAACCTCATAGTAAGGGGATGGGGTATATTAAACCATGAATTTAAATGATTGTGAATGATTTAGATTTCATGAAATTTAAATGATTTTAGATGAATTTAAAGAAGTTTTTATAATTTGTGAAAAAGATTTTCAAAACTCAACCCAAAATCATGGGATTTAGATTTTGTCTTTTTAACTAAAAGAATCCTCTAAAATATCTTAAAATCCTTTAAAATTATTTAAAATCACACACTTAAAATTTTCTAATAACAGTGAATTTAGTTTTAATTTTTAAAATTATTAGTTCAATAATACTAGATTTTAGATGATTTTTAGAATTTGATGTTTAAATAATTTGTCTTTTTTAACTTATACCACTTGAAACCCAAATCTATGGGCCAAATCTTGGCTAAGCATATCAACTCCAACTAGATTTTTTGGCCTTTCAAATAAAGGACAAGAGAACATCAAGGTGGCAGACTTGTTAAGGCCCAATTCTTTGGAATGAGATCTACAATAAATTGACTCAATCTTACTGTTACTTTAAGAGTCACTTTTTAAAATCAAACTTAGCACACCATGAGCTAAAGATAAATGAATATGGGTGCAAAATATTAATGTTATTTATTCAACAAAATTAGGCTTCTACTCATCACTACAAGAGGAATCTCATTGAAATTGATTTCAGTTGGAAAGCTGAGGTATAGAATCTGAAACGTCCACCAAAAATGCACCACTTTATATGGAAATATACTGTAGGAGCCTTACCTGTTAGAGAGCACAACTATACTCAAGAATAAGCGATGTGGATCCATTTTGTAAAGCTTTTGTAGAAATTAAATCGATCACTCATACTCTCTTTGATTGCCTGACTGCGAAAGAAGTATGGCAATCAGCTCCCCTCATTGACTTCATCTCCCCTCCGGAAGATAGATCATTCACCGAGTCTTGGCACACGATAAGGAAAGCTCAGCCTCTCCCACCAACAGGTTTGAGCTGTGGATCTCTCACTCCATGGGTCTGTTGGTATCTCTGGAACATTAGAAACGAAAGAGTTTTTGAAAAGAAACAAGCTTTAGCCATGGAAATCCCGACTGGATCCATCACCTATGCAAATGAGTTGACTTCGACTCGAGTAAAAGAAAAGTTACCGGCTAGATGAAATAAAAGTCGAGGTCAAATCCTTTCTCCAAAATCGATATGCTGTCTCATGGATGCAACATGGTCAATCTCCACCGGAGCAGCGGGCTTGGGCTAGATGTTCACCCGTGATGATTTCACTCCAAAGAGAGAATCAGAGCACACAATAGCAGTATCCTCAACTCTCATGGCGGAAGCATTGGCGATCCGTCGAGCTTTGCAATCAGCGATAGAGGAGGGCTCCAACACAATTGAGATGAAATCAGATTCCCTGACCATCAACAAAGCCATTAACGATGGCTTGCAAATTTTTGAGATATATGGAGTATTATCTGATATCTACACCTATCTCACAACATTTAATTCTATCAATTTTTTTTTCATATTCCGCGTGCACTTATTGTTGAGGCAGACCGATTGACTAAATCCGGTTTATGTAACCAACCATCTTTTAATTAGGGTATATATTGAAACTTGATAATAGAATTTTAGGTGATTTTGGCTTTTTAATTAAAATCACATGTTATTCGATTTTTAATAATTTTTAAATTTATTTGTTATTGAACTTATAACTTATACAAAATCGTTTAGAATAATTCACAATTTCCTGTTATTCAATGAATAATTTATCAAAATCATATCAACTATCTTAAAGAAAATTAGTCAACCTGATTTTGAGAGATTTTGAGTAGTTTCTTAGTTGAAAAAATAGATCTGAAAAAACTCACTCATCTAGGTGTGTTTCAAAAAATAAAAGAAACTAAAAACATTATCTTTCTCCGAACAGAAGGCGAACATTATCAACACTTTGATGTCGATACTCTATTAGGATTCTACTGTCTCTCTAGAGTTCAAGAACAACAAGTAAATATAAAAAGGAGGAGAAACCTTGGATGATAAACCTTCCAAGCAAATTATAAAAGAGAGTGCTGATATCGGAGACAATTTTGGTTCTACCCAAAACGATGATATTGTTGGTGTGTTAACAAGCAAGATGAAGTGACTAGTGGAGCTAGATCACTTACATCAGAGCCAATCTATGATCAAAGGAGAAGATGAGACATACTGCATATACATGAGCTGCTCCTGATTTAACACAAAACAAAGATAAGTTTCCAGTTCCAACTCCTATGTCAAGAACATTTTTTTCCTTGATAAGAAACATGTTCTTCATAACTTTTTGTCCTCACTGCATCTTTTAACATGTCCTATAATATAAACATCATTGTCAAGTCAAACATAAGAATAAATTAAGTAGATTTCATAAGAAAAGATAATACTTTATAAATTAGGATATTTCTTTTTATCAAAAACAAGCAGGATTCTTACTTCATGAATACTTGCAAAATCAATGAACATAAACAGAAGTAGAACTTTGCGCAGAAGAAAACAGTAAGGGAGGAAAAAGCATGTAATTTCAAGAATCATTACCAAAATGGGAGTACAAATCAAAGTAGTAATTAGCGCTGGTTATGTCATCAACGAAATTCGCATTGTTGTCACCTCCATCACACATTTTTTCATCAGTATCTTAGAACCCTAATTTTGACTTCTGACTCCCATCATAGCCATTAAATTCATGCTCTTTGTGGTTGTTCTTCATAGTAGACATAATTGAAGCATAATAGAAAGAGTGAGAGGGTTTTATAGACAATGGATTCGAATAGTTGATAAAAAGACTAACAAAACTGAAAGAATGCTTGTGGAATGAGTTTAACTTGGGGAGATGAGAGATGACAAACTAGAGAGAAAGAGGTGAATCATCATTCTTCATTAATTTGAATTCAAGCTGATTAGAAAAGGTATATAGAAATGTATATGATCAAGAACCTAAACACAATCTTAGATACAATCATAAAAGCATAAAGCAAAGCCTTAAAGTAGCTTTTGACCACTTTTAGGACCACTAGCCATTGGAGCCTTATCGTCCTCCAATGGTCATGATAAGGATAAGATCTTTCCAAATATGGGTTTTTAGAATGCTCCTCCTGTTGGGCAGAGTCTTCTTGAACCTCTTCGCTCCTTTTATTATTGGAAACTAAGTGAACCAAATGCATTGGATAGACTTGACTAATACTCCTCCTCAAGCTAAACCTCAAGGAGCGAAGACTTAGCTTGGAAACCCAAAGTCTACACCTCATTAAAAATCTCAATAAGGAAAACTCAATGGGACAAAACCTTACCAAGGGAAAAAGACTATGTAGACGCGGGTTAGAGGACATGAAATCAAGGGCGATATAGGATTATAAGTCCAAGTTTGTCATAGATGTGATCACAAACTTTGGAACTTGCGGCCTTGGTGAAGATGTTTACCAACTGATCTCCATTTGGTGTATAACATGGGAGGATCACTCCCTCTTCCATATGCTCACAAACTTTGTGGAACTCCACTTCTACATGCTTGGTTCGCTCATGAAAAACTAGGTTGGAGGCAATGTGGATCGTGACTTGATTGTGATAGTGCATGGTAATCAGATCCTTAGTCTCAAATCCTAGGTCGTTGAGTAGAGTCTTTAACCAAACCAACTAATCCATAAGTTTCTTTATGGCCCCATACTCCGCCTCGACACTCGAGCACGCCACCACCTTTTGCTACTTAGTTTTCGAAGTCACCAAGTTCCCTCCAACAAATGTACCATAGCCCGTGGTTGACTTGCGGTCATTCCTATCTCTGGCCCAATCAGCATCATAATACCCCACAATGTCCAAACTCTCATTCTTACCCATCCAAACACCTTGATCCGAGGTCCCCTTCAAGTACTTGAGGATCCTTTCAACCGTGGTCCAATGGTGCTTTTTGGGAGCTTGCATATGTTGACTTACATGATTCAAATCAAAGTACAAATTAGGTCGAGGGATGGTTAAATAGATCAACTTACCTACTAAACATCGGTATTGTTGAACATCTTCTAACATCTCATCATACTTCTCCCCCCTTCGGTTGAACTTGTAATCATCCTCAAACAGCGTCTGAGCTGGTTTACAACTTAGCATACATGTCTCACTAAGCAAATAAAGAGTGTACTTCCTTTAGGAAAAAAATAAGCCTTACGGAGATCGGAAAATTTAGGAAGTACCTTAGTTCTCAAAGATCCTTAATATCAAAAACAGATTGGAGATATTTGGTGGCAGCTATGTATTCCTTATCATCTTGAAAGATGATAACGTCATCAATATAAATAAAAAACACTACTATAACTTGCAGATCTTGAGAGTATGATCCACCTTATATTATCTTATCGCCACGGTCACAAATAGTGAAGTTGAGTTTGTGATACCAAGCCTTTGGTGATTGCTTTAAGCCATAGATTGCCTTCCTAAGTCGTAACACATTACTGGGAGTGACCTTGGATTCAAGGCCGGGTGGAAGAGTCATGCATACTTATTCTTCAAAGTCCTCTTGGAGAAAAACATTTTTGACATCCATCTGCCACAAATCCCAAGAGAGGTTAATAGCTAAGGAAAGAACAACCCTTACCGTGTGCAATTTGTCAACCAAAGCAAAAGTATCAGTATAGTCAACTCCATAGGTTTGTGTGAATCCACGAGCTACAAGTCGGGCTTTGTATCTCTCAATCTCTCCATTTCTCTTATTTTGATGGTGAATACCCATTTGGAGGTCACAACCTTCTTTCATGGTGGCATATCCGCCTCGTTCCATTTATGATTTTGTTCATAGCATTGGTTTTATCCCAACTGCATCAAGCCATTCTTTGATTTGCTTTGCCCCATTATAACTTTAGGGTACCTAATCCAATTCAATCTTGCCAAGAAAAGCCTTAAACTTAGATAGTAAAAGGTCAATCAAAAATACCGTTTGAACTGGATGCTCAACGGCTTGAGCATCGTAGTAGACCCGAGTTTTCTTTCAATTGGATGGGTCCTTGCAGAGGTGGGTACTCCTTCTGAGAAGTTAGATAGGGCCTGAAGGGTTGGAGAGTTGATCAGAACTACATGAAGTAGGGACATGTTGATAGGATTGCATGACCATATCACACATTTGGATCGTAGACCGGTCAACCAGATTGGTAGACTGTCATTCGCGTTGGTTGGATGATCGGTTATCTTCTATCCGGATCACTCGTCCGGATTGGGATGCTGCCTCCTGGATCGCTCAACATGATCGAAGTTATCTTGTCCGGATTGAGGGTCTGGATTGGCCATACTAGATGGTGTTTGCAGAATGGTACTTGCAGTAGAATTGGACTGACTTTACGGCTGACATGCTGTTGACGTCCTATGTTTGTCTGGACTAACCGAATCGACTAGTTCCTGCTGGGTCGCTGCCGGTTTGGAAACACTCAAATCACCATTTTGTAGACTTTGGGCATGTTGGCTCATGTCATTGAGTGCGGTCTAGACTCCTAGGTGGTCTAAAAGAAACCTCAAACTCGTGGCCAGGTCTAGGGATGAATCAGACAGGTCTAGCAATTGTTCCCAATTTTTGTCACCATAGTACATGCGATCTTCAAAGAATTTAACATCCCCACATACATGGACCTTCCATGTTTCTGGATTAAAGAATTTGTAGCTCTTTTGAGTGGATGAATAGTATATGAACATGCATTTCATGCTCTTTGCTTTAAGCTTGTTCCTAAGCTCTCCGGACACTAAAAACAAAACACACACAACTAAACACTCGTAAGTGATCTAAGGAGGATTTGGTTTTGTTGAATACCTCAAAAGGGGATGCATCCTTAAGGACTTTGGTAGAAGTCCATTTTATCAAATAACATGATGTTATGACGGCATCTCCCCAAAAAAGTTTTGAGACATTCATGTAAAACATAATGGACCGAGTTACCTCTATCAAGTGACAGTTTTTCCTCTCGGCTACTCTATTTTGTTGTGGATTGTATGGGCAACTTGTTTGGTGGAAGATTCATTGTTTTCTTAGGTGTTTTTGAAAGAGTTTTCCCATATGCTCTTCACCATTGTTAGTTCTAAGTACCTTCATTTTAACATTAGATTGATTAGTTATATAACTCTCAAAATTTTTAAAGGCATCAATGACTCGATCTTTTGATGGCATCAAGGTTATCCAAGTGTACTTAGACTTTTCATCAATGCATGTGACAAAATACTTGTGATTATTTCTAGATGCACAAAGTGAGATCCAAACATCTGAATGCACGATACCAAAACAATTCTCATATAAAGTAGATGATGAAGGATAACCTGATTTGTAATGTTTCCCAAGAATACAAGCTTCACATTCAAAATTGTCAAAAGAAACACTAGGTAACATAAGCTTTAAAACACGAAAGTGATAATGGCCTAGCCTAGCATGCCAAAAAATGCTACTCAAGCTACCAACAACCGAGTTTGAAACAACCGAATTGGAATTGCTAATAGAGGCCATCATTGACAACTCATTTCCTAAGCAAGCATCCAGTCTCAACATCCTTAAACCCAACATCATTAGGACCAAATCTCACAAAGCATTGAAGGTCCAAGACCGCTTTCCTAACATATAAAAGATTAGAGGTGAATTCAGGTAAGAGAAAAACCTTTGATTTCTTATTGAAAAGGTCTACATTCCCTACACCACTAACCAATACCCTATCTCCATTAGCTATAATCACACTTCCCACAGCCGGTTTCACATAGCTAATGAGTCTAGATTCACTAATCATATGATGAGAGGCTCTCCAATCAACAATAAAAGGTTTATGGGATTTATGAGGGTAGAGAGAGATACCAAAATTCTTATGAAACTTAAGGGTGTTAATTAGAGCTTCAAGGTCCTCTTTCTTAAGAACTTCTCCTTGAATGGAAGAGGAGGCTGCAGATATGGTCTCAAATTTCCTAGGATAAGCCGACATGGTCCGCTTTCTTAAGAACTTCTCCTTAAAAGGAAGAGGAGGCTGATACCATGAAAGAATGCTTGCGGAATGAGTTTAACTTGGGGAGAAGGAAAGAATTGGAAATGACAAACTAGAGAGAAAGAGGAGAATCATCATTCTTCATTAATTTGAATTCAAGATGATTACCAAAGATATATAGAAGTGTACTGGATCAAGAACCTAGCAACAATCTCGGATACAATTATAAAAGCATAAAGCAAAGTCCTAAAGTAGCTTTTGACCACTTTTGAGACCACTAGCCGTTGGAGCCTTATCCTCCTCCAACGGCATGATAAAGATAAGACCTTACCAAATGTGGGCTTCTAGAATGCTCCTCTTGTTGGGCTGAGTCCTCTTGAACCTCATCACTCTTTTTATTATGCATTGGGTTTATTGGAAACTAAGTGAACTGAATGCATTGGATAGACTTGACTAATAAAAAACACATCATACAAACCTTGAAAAAAATCAAGGCATTGTTAAAACTATAAAACAATAAATAATACTAAAACGTCTCATGATAAATATCACAAAATTATGCTTAAAACTCTAACTTAAAAATAAAATTTTCTAAAACCATCTTTAAGCTTGAATTTATTCTTTTGGTTTACAAAGAATTCTTTTAATCCATCCATTACGCTTCGCTACAAACATATGCACGAATCCAAACTTCATACCTCATTTGTGAACCAAAGTCATTGCCTCGTAAAAAAAATCTTCTTTTAAATTAGGAATTTCTTTGATAACATCCCACATATTAGTTCCTTTATCTTCGACTGCTTTTTTTTTTCAATTTCCTTCTCCAATCGTTTCTATTTCATGCTAAAAATTTAATGACTAATTTCACTTTGTGTGTGCATTTCCTCAAAATTCTTGTTCGAATGAAATGCATCAGTTTTAGCTTTCTTTATTTGAGGAAGCTTTCCACTAATTGTTTTTTTTTCTAATGAAGAGAAAACTACATGACTTGATGTCCTTCATATGTTATTCCATCAGCATCATCCTTCATTTATAGACAATTTGAATAATATGTCTCCTCGTTGTCTTCAATTTGGTGGATATATGAATTAATGAAATCACCTAATCCCACAACATTCTGTAATATTTGATCCAAATATCATTCTTAGATTCTCAAAATCTTTGAATGACTCATCACGTAGATGTCTATTGCTTAGATGAACCTAAGAAAAAAAATCAAAATAGTAAATTTTATATGTATAAGTAACCATACTATATCATAATTTTATGTTATAATATTTCTTACTTTCAAATAGCCATCCCATACTTTATCTTGAGTGGTGAATTTCTTCGTTTCAGGGTCCCATCCAATAGAACTATAACAAAGAAGGTCTGCCAAACTTTGATACTTACCCTTCAAGATCTTCATTATGTTTTTATATTGATTATAGGTTTTCGTAATTCCAAGCTTTTGGTTTAGAGTTGACAATATCCTTGTCTGAGCAGTTCATTTGTTGATTTTGTCATTAGCATCACAAAAACTGCGATCGATTCCATTCATTAGAAGTCACAATAACATTTTATTTTCAGGTTTAGATCAATGATTATATTGACCCTTACTTTTCACCTCATGTAAATTGCCCATTTATAACTACCCATACAATACAAAGCAACATATTTAATAAATGTTAACACCATAGTTTACAAGATAATTTAAATAAGAAAAAATGTAAAAAATATTAACACCATAATAAACGTTAAAAACATAATAAGTAACTAAAATATATCAATTGACTATCAACAAGAGAACATACTTTGAGCTACAAACAAGAAGTGAGCGAAAAGTAAAACAGAAAATACTTACATTGATTGAAAAAGACAAAGTGGTAGCAGCCGTGATTTGGAAACAATAATTCATTGTGGTTATATAATGTGTCAATAACCCTAATTTTCTTCAATGTTGTTATATCTTCTTACAACCACTTTTCATCAATGTATCTCTCTACTTTATAACAATAATTATTATTATATATTAGCTATTTCATCGTCCATATAATGATTTACAAGAACTTTACAAATCATCTAAGTAAACATATTTGAAGGTTGACCATTTCAATTGATATTTTAACATCAAAGCTAACACTTCAAGTACATCAATCACTCTTCCTCGAATATTAACAGTCTATTTTTTTCTTATTCATAATTAATATTCGTAAATCACATTACTTATGTCTCTATCTTTTTCATATGATTGTGTGGCTTTTTAAGGTTTTTAGAACTCCTACATCTGCATCGTCAAGAATTTTTTTCTATTTATCAGTTATAAATTTTGTGGTTTGCATTGTTTTGTACCATTATTTCGATGTGGCTTGCACCAAAAAAACAAAAAAAAAAACTATTTTCGTTCTTACTTGTTTGATAATTCTGTTTTTGTTGGATTTATAATAATGGATCATATTGTTCAAGAAAGTGAAGAGATACATGTTAGAAGAAAAAGGAAGAGAATGAGAAATTTTGATATAGATATTGATATGTTGTTGGTTTTATCAATCATTCCAAAGATCTGCGATTTTATTCCAGAAATACAATAAAAAATAAGAAGATCAACTACAAGTAATGGACATGAATATATACAAATGGCATTGATCAAAGATAGTGATCATTTTTGACATTTGTACCGTATGTATCCGAAGGCATTCATAAAGCTATGTACTATTTTTAGAATGAAGATGGGCTTAAAAGACACAATAAATGTTTCCATTGAAGGTATGCTTGCAATATTTTGTTCATCGTATGATAAAATTTAAGGTAGATCTAGGCTCAAGATAGATTCAAGAGGGTAAGATTCTAAAGAAATATGAGTTTTAACATAATTCTGAAAGTCTTAAATGCAATTGCTCCATCTTACATGGCTAAACTCAGAGTTGTAGTGCCCACAAAAATAAAAGATATTACACGATTTTATCATTACATTAAGGTGTGATTTGTTTTTTGTATGTACATATATCAAATAAACAAAAATTTAACATTTCGTCTCTGTTTTCTTGGGAATATGTGGGGATACTATTGATGGAACTCATATCCTTTGAAAAGATAACAAGAAAAGACTTGGGCAGCTACCTTAACTAACAACTATCACAAAAGGTTTTAGCTGCATGATATTTTAATTTAGAATTTATATAAGTTCTTAGCAGATGGGAAGGTTCAGCTCATGATGTAAAAGTATAACATGATGCTTTAACATGAAATGTTACAAATTAAAGTTTATGAAGGTATGTTATTATATTATGATCATAGCTATATTTTATGATTTGAATTATATCTTACTTATTTCTTTTCCCTAAAATGGTAATTTTCGTAAAGTGGTGGCTCTTCCCTTAAATAGTTCTATATTTTATCACGATTTGTATGTATAGAGAGTCAAAGGTTGTTGTTGTAGGAATATTATCTCTTATAAACTAAATTTAGAAAGAAAAAAAAACATCAAACCCTAGGTTTCTAGCCTTCTATAAATATACAAAGAAACTAATCCACTCAATCACTTCTCTATAACATATGGCTTTCATGGGTTGTTTTGTTCACCATCATTCCATGTTAATCCTCCCATCAACTCTTTCTATGGTGAGTGTTTTTTCCAAGGTGAGTTTTTGCCCTCCACAATTTTCTCTAATTTTATCACTTTCTCATCCCGCCATGGTCATTTCACCAGTGGTAACCCAAGCAAAAAAAAAAGAAAGTGCAAACACCGGATCTTAGGGGCATTCTATTTAGTTGATTGTGCATTCGCCAACCGTCATACTTTTCTAGCTCCATTTCAAAGTGCTCGATATTATCTCCAAGATTTTAGGGGACAAGGAAAAGATCTTATAAATGAATATGAGTTGTTCAACCATCGTCATTCTAGCTTGCGAAATGTACTAGAGAGGACTTTTTGTATCTTCAAATCAAGATTCCCATCTTCAAGTCTGCACCACCATTTCCGTATAAGACGCAAGTGGAGTTAGTGCTTGATTGTGTTTTCTTACATAACTATCTTCAGAAAGAATATCGTTCAGACGTGTTTCTTCCAGAAGAAAGTTATGTTGTTGAAAGAGATTATAATATAAATAATGGAGATCAAGAGCTTCATAGTACTCAAGAACAACAAAGAGTACTTGCTAATAATTGGAGAGTAATTATAGCAGCAAACATGTGAACAAATGCTATGCATATGAGATTTTAAAGTATCTTTTTTTTGTTTTTAGTTTTGCAACAACAAAGGTTTCAAATTTTTTAAAAATGTTGATCATATCAGACTTTGCGATCTGGGTGTATGCACGTTATAAGTAAATAAAGCAAAAATTGTGAATAATTACAACTTAAGTAAAAAGTCTTTAATTGAAGTGACAAACACCATCCAAGAAATATGTAACCAAAAGTACTAAAAACATATAATCACAAATATAACCAAACATCAAATATTTTGATGGTTCAATAGTTCTCACATTAATTATTACTATAATGAAATGTTGCCTTTGTCATTCTTTCTTCAAACTTGTACATATAGAGATTTGAAGATATCTTATTCATACATTTTCCTTGTCTTTTTTGAATACCCTATTTTATTGTATTTTATAGGAAATAGAGAATCTCTCTTGAAACATCTCATATAGAATGATATAGATTCTCTAAATAAGATATAATAAAATTCTGCTAAATTCATCATATGATTTATTTTACAAAAAATAAAAATAGTCTAAATCATCTTAAGTATTCTCACTTGAATATCTCCAAATCTATCAAAATCTCAATTCTAATTTGAAATGGTGAATGCATGTCAAAAAATTCATATCATGCACATAATACAAATCACGCAAAACATATGCAAAAAATTGTAATATTTTCTCTTAAGCTTGTCATCTACACATAAAAATGGACTATTATGATTTTTTACATAACAAATTTACAATATTTTCCGTTGTGGCGGATGATAACTGCTTGCATAAAAGAATTTGTGTTTTGTCCATGTTTGAGGTCATCTATAAACAAATTTTAACATGTTATTAGTTTAATCAGATATAATAATTCATAGAACAAAAAACTTATATATAAGTTCTTATAATTCAAACTAGATGAACACATGTGGGTTGCACGAGACAAAATTATTTTTTTCGTTGGTATACATATATTTTTTGGTAGGATTTTTAGTATATATATGTGAATTTTTAATAAATCAGATATTAAATTTTTTTTTATATATGTAAGTTAGTAATAAGCCTTGTTCAAAAAGACTAGGACAATTATGTTAACTGAAAAGGAAAACTATCACAAGATGTTTAGCGGCATGTTATTTTAATTTAGAATTTATATACATTCTTAGCGGATGGAAAGATTCAGCTCATGATGTAAAGGTATTACATGATGCTTTAACACGAAGAGTTACAAATTAAAAGTTACTGAAGGTATGTTATTATATTATGATAATAACAAATTTTTTCTAATATGAATTATATCTTACTTATTTCTCTTCCCTAGAATGTTAATTTTCGTAAAGTGGTGGCTCTTTCCTAAAATAGTTCTATATTTTATCACGATTTGTATGTACAGAGAGTCGAAGGTTGTTGTTGCAGAAATATTATCTCTTATAAAATAAATTTAAAAAGAAATAAATACATCAAACCCTAGGTTTTCGGCATTCTATAAATATACTAAGAAGTTAATCCACTCTGTCAATACTCTATAACAGATCGTTTCTGTGGGTTGTTTGGTTCACCATCATTCCATGTTAACCCTCATATCAACACCTCTTTCTATTGTGAGAGATTTTTCCAAAGTGAGTTTTTGCTCTCCACAATTTTCTCCAAGTTTATCACTTTCTCGTCCTGCCATGGTCACTTCACCAGTGGTAACCCAAGTAAAAAAGAAGAAAGTGCAAACACCAGATCTTAGGGGAATTCTATTTAGTTGATTATGCATGCGCCAACCGTCGTAGTTTTCTAGCTCCATTTCAAAGTACTCGATATCATATCCAAGATTTTAGGGGACAAGGAAAAGATCCTATAAACTAATATGAGTTGTTCAACCATCGCCATTATAGCTTGAGAAATGTAATAGAGAGGATTTTTGGTATCTTCAAATCAAGATTTCCCATCTTCAAGTCTGCACCACCCTTTTCGTATAAGAGTCAAGTGGAGTTAGTTTTTGCTTGTGTTTAGTTACATAACTATCTTCGGAAAGAATGTCGTTCAGACGTGTTTCTTCCTGAAGAAAGTGATGTTGATGAAAGAGGTTATGACATATATGATGGAGATGAAGAGTTTCATGGTACTCCAAAACAACAAAGAGTACTTGTTAATAATTGGAGAGTAATTATAGCAGCATATATTTCGATGTATTTTTTTTGGTTTTTTTTAGTTTTGCGAGAACAATGGTTTCATAATTTTGATCCACATTATTTCAAAATAAGTGCATATATATATATATATAAAAGTAAATAAGTGCATATATATATATATATAAAAGCAAAAGTCGTGAATGATAACTACTTGAGTAAAACTTCTTAAATTGAAGTGGCAAACACCATCCAAGAAATATGTAGCCAAAAGTACTAAAAAGTATAGTCAAAAATATGACCAAAAATCAAATATTTTGGTGGTTCAATAGTTCTCACACTAAATTATTACTCTAATGATATGTTGCCTTTGTCATTCTTTCTTAAAACTTGTACAGATAGAGATTTGGAGATATCTTATTCATACATTTCCTTTGTCTTTTTTGAAATACCATATGTTTAAGAGAATCTCTCTTAAAACATCTCTTAAAGAATCAAATAGATTCTCTAAATAAGATATAACAAAAATCTGCTAGATTCATTTTATGTTTTATTTTACAAAAAATAAAAATAGTCTAAATCATCTCAAGTATTCTTAAAACTCACTTGAGTATCTCCAAATCTATCAAAATCTCAATTCTAATTTTAAATGGTGAATGTATGTCAAAAAATTCATATCATGCACATTATACAAATCACACAGAACATATGAAAATATACAAAACAAAAACTAAAATTGAGTATTTTAATTTTTCTATAACAAATTTGTAATATTTTCTCTTAAGTTTGTCATCTACACCTAAAAATGGACTATTATGATTTTTACATAAAAAATTTACAACTTTTTCCGTTGTGGTGGATGGTAAATGCTTGCATAAAAAAATTTGTGTTTGTCCATGTTTAACGTCATATATACAAATTTTAACATGTTATTAGTTTAATCACATATAATAATACATAGAATTAAAAACTTATATATAAGTTCTTATAATTTAAACTAGATGAACACATGTGCGTTGCACGAGACAAACACTACATTGCACGAGACAAACACTACAAAAAAGTACACATTGATAGCAGGTTGATATAGCATGTTTGCTATACTACTATCGTAGATCCTTTTAAATTTAATCTACAATTTGATAGCATTTTATACATGCTAAGGAAAGTTTTACAGTAACCGGGAAATAAAAAACCTTAATACCGCTAACACTTAGCAAAATTTCACAACTTATTCTCATTCCCTCTCGTTTCCTCTCTTCTTCGCTAAAAACCCTAAAATCATCTAATCTTCTCCCACCTCAAATTTCTCGAAATCTGCTCAAATCAATCTACAATCTGCCCCTATTGGTGCTCGCCATGACCAAAGTCATCGTCGCCGTCCTGAATTTCATCGTTTTAGTCCGATTTAAGCTCCTCTCGAAGGCAAGTTCTTCAGTTTTGAAATTCGTTTCATCTGTAGCTTCTGTAGTTTCGATTGAGCTTTCTGCTATCTCTATGCATCTTATTATATATGAATCTGTGAATGCATGTCACACTCTACCTTTGAAACTCTTTTCTGTAATAGATATTATAGATTCTGAGATTACACGACTCTGAATCTGTTCCTTATAGGTTGATATTTGTTCATTTTGTTAAATGTAAGGAGTTTTTATCCTGAGATTACTCAAGTGTTGTTTATAGATTTGTGTTAAGTTTTCAATTGGTTTCTTAGTAGTTTTACTTACTTACGATTCTGAAACTGTTCTATGAAGCTAGGTGTTATGATTTCAATGTCTATTTGTGTAAACCATTTGAGCTATAGTATATTTCACTACTACGATTCTAGATTTGGTCATTCTAGGTTCTTCAATGACTTGTTCGATTTTTAGATCTGTAAGAGTTTACTTTTAACTATAGAAATCTGTAATTGGATTTAAAAGTTCGGATTATTAGTAGGTTTTATTGTGAGATTACTCGTAGGTTGCTTAAAGATTAGTGTATTAAACCACTTCATTCTAGGTTGATATTTTTTCAGTTTGTTAATCACTTATAGAATTCTGAATCTGCAGGTGTACCGGACTTAGTAGTTTTATATGAAATAGATGATTGATTTGTAGAAAGTTGAGTGATAAATTGATATTTGCTATTTATTGATCTCTGATATAGTCTTTAATAGTCCTATGAACTTTGATTTAAATGTCTATTTCTGTGAATCCTTTGAGCTATAGTTTATTTCACCACTACGATTATGACTTTGGTCCTTCTAGGTTGTATAATGACTTGTTCGATTTTTAGATATGTAAGTGTTTACTCTTAACTTTTAGAAATTAGTTATTGGGTTTAAAAGTTCAGATTATTAGGACATTTTATTGTGAGATTACTTGTAGGTTGTGTAAAGATTAGTGTATTAAACCACATCATTCTAGGTTGATTTTTGTTCAGTTTGTTAATCACTTATAGAATTCTGAATCTGCAGGTGTACCAGAATTATTAGTTTTATATGAAAGAGATGATTGATTTGTAGAAAGTTGAGTGATAAATTGATATTTGCTATTTATTTGATCTCTGATATAGTCTTTAGTAGTCATATGAACTTTGATCTTAATGTCTATCTCTATGAATCCTTTGAGCTATAGTATATTTCAGTACTACGATTCTGAATTTGGTCCTTCAAGGTTGTTTAATGACTTGATTGATTTTTAGATCTGTAAGTGTTTACTCTTAACTTTTATTGTGAGATTATTAGTAGATTTTATTGTGAGATTACTCGTAGGTTGTGTAAAGATTAGTGTATTAAACCACATTATTCTAGGTTGATATTTGTTCAGTTTGTTAATCACTTATAGAATTTTGAATCTGCAGGTGTACTAGACTTAGTAGTTTTATATGAAAGAGATGATTGATTTGTTGAAAGTTGAGTGATAAATTGATATTTGCTATTTCTTTGATCTCTGTTAGAGTCTTTAATAGTCATATGAACTTTGATTTCAATGTCTATGTAATAACTGAATTGAGTTCTTAATCTACTATATAAAATAGTTTACTGATGTGCAACAATTAGTATGATAGATAGATAATTCTTAATTGTAATATATGTTAATTACAATTACATACATTTGTTAGTCATGTGATCTATTATATAGTCTGCAAATGTTCTCTGAAATCTTATATACGGTATTTTAATACTGTAAATTGTTTTTTTTGAAAGAGTTGTTGAGTGCAAGTAAGGGAAATCGAAACTGTAGTTGACTATTAACACACAGAGGTTAGTAGTACATTATTGTTTTAACATTTTTACTATTAATTTACTATATATATTAATGTTTTGTTTTGAAAGGGATCCCACAAAAAGTACTACGATATTTTCCAATAATCCCTAGACTAAAGAGGATGTACAGATCTGAGAAAACATCAAAAGATTTAAGATGGCATCACAGTAATAAGAGTGACGATGGGAAGTTACGTCATCCTGTTGATTCAGTTACATGGGACCACATGAATGACAAATACCCAGACTTTGCATCTGAAGAAAGGAACGTAACGTTGGGACTGGCTATAGATGGATTTAATCCTTTCAGTATAAAGAATTTAAATTACAGCTGCTGGCCTGTGTTGTTAGTAAATTACAACCTCCCACTTGATTTATTCATGAAAAGGGAAAATATCATGCATTATGTGGGAAACACACAGATAGTATGTGGCTGAAGTTTCGTTGGAAAACATGTCTATATGTATCACAGAAAGGGTCTTCCACCAGGACATAAATTTAGAGGGAAGAAAACGTGGTTTGATGGAAAGGTTGAGCTTCAGAGAAAAAGTAGAATACTAATTGGTCAGGAAATTTCCAAAAACCTCAGAAATTTCAAAAACAACTTCACTAATGTTAGAAAATCTACAAGTAAGGGAAAATAGAGTGAATTTTTCATATTAGAATCTGAGAGTGACGAGTTGTATAGTGAACCAGAGGACGAGAACGAGTAAAATGTGGATGAGGAGGAGTTATCAAGATGGAAGAAAAGGTCTATCTTTTTTAAATTACCATATTGGGAGGTATTTTCTGCTGTAATTTTGATTTTTCATTTAGTAAATTATATTAAAGTGTCTTGTTAACCGTATGTTTGTTTACTGTATATGAATCATGCAGAATCTCCCAGTAAGACATAACTTGGATGTAATGCATGCCGAAAGGAATGTGCGTACGAGTATTGTATCGACATTGTTGCATTATGGAAAATCAAAGGACGGTTTGCAGGCTTGTAAAAACTTAGAGAATCTAGGGATTAGAAAGGATTTACATCCTAGAATCCAAGGAAAAAATACATATCTACCTCCAGCACCTTAGTCTTTATCGAAGTCATAGAAGATCTTTTGCAAAAGACTGTATGACTTTAAAGGACCAGATGGGTATTGTTCGGATATATCCAGAGGTGTATCACTTAAAGAATGCAAGGTTTCAGGTCTTAAATCTCATAAAAATCATGTGTTAATGCAGATACTTCTTTCATTTGCTCTTAGAGGTTTACTACTTAAAGGTACTAGGGTAGCAATTGTACGATTATGTGCATTCTTCAATCAGTTGTGTCAGAGAGTTATTAACAGAGAACAAGCAGAGACGGTCAAAACTATATGCATGATTGAGAGATATTTCCCACCAAGCTTCTGTGATATAATGTTCCATTTGACCGTACACCTTGGAAGAGAAGAAAGGTTAGGTGGATCAATCCATTTTAAATGGATATATCCATTTGAGAGGTATAGTTGTATAATAGTTTTCAGTATTTCTAATAATTACATATTGAGTGATTATGTTTGTAGGCTACTTATAAGTCTTTTTTCTCATGTGACAAGGTATATGAAAGTTTGAAAGATTTTGTGAGAAATCTTGCATGACCAAAAGGGTGTATAGCTGAAGCATATCTTGCTGAGGAGTGCATTCAGTTTTGTAATGAATTTCTAAAGAAGTAAACAAATGAACAAGAGAGATTAGATAGAAACATAGAGTATGAGAGTAATTCTATATAGGATAATCGTCCAATATCTAGGGGAATTCCGTTCAATTTTACTGAGATGGAGCTGAAGATAGCACACCTTGCTATCCTCCAAAATACAACTGTTGTGGAACAATACGTCAAGTAAGTTTGATGTGAATTTTTATTATATTTATAGCTAACAAATTAAATATTGAATCATGTCTGGTTACATTGTAGTGAATACCTGCAATACTTACAAGATACAAATGTAAGATGTCGGCATGATGCATCAACCTTATGGATGATGCATACTCAAAATTTCACAACTTGGCTAAAAGAAAAGGCAAGCTATAATCATTTGAAAATTCTGGGATTCTGATAACATCACTCTTTATATTTATCTGAATTACTTGTTGTACTTTGTTAGGTACCTCTTGATTCAACTGAACATGGATAAAAACTTAACTACTTGGCATACGGTCCACAAATTTCTGCGCAGTTGTATACACGTTATATTGTCAATGGAGAACGGTATCATACAAGGTTTATTGATAGGAAAAGTCAAAATAGTGGGGTTTATTATGAGGCTATGGCATTGTGTAGATCTAATGCTAAAGACACCTCCCAAGTTGTTGATTTGGTCTCATACTACGGTACAATTACAGACATTATTTTGCAAGACTATAATGTCTTCTACGTACCACTGTTTCGGTGTCAATGAGCAGTAAAAGGTAATGGAGTTAAAGTAGAAGAAGGATTCACACTAGTAAATCTGAATCATAGTCAAGTCTCTTTTGCAAGAGATCTTTACATATTGGCATCTCAAGCGAAGCAGGTGTTCTACTTCCAAGAAGATGAGTCATCGAATTGGCATGTAGTTATGAGAATTCCGTCAAGAAGATACGGTGAGATAGAAGATGTAATGATGGAGTTACAAACTTTGGGAGATTGTTGTCAGATATTGGCGTAGACATTGATATAGATTTTGAAATGGACGAAGCAGAAAATGCTAGAACTGATTATGAAGGGATCTATATCTTAAACGTGGATTCTTGAGTTTATATCGTATGGTCTATGTGTATGTAATTGTTAGGAAGATGAGTCATATGACTGTCTTTATATTGATTTTTTTAAAAGGTTGAGTTATACCATTTTGTATGTGTTTTTATATGTTTAAAATGTGACTGTTTTGACATATGGTTGTTTGATTATTGAGTTTATATCATATTGATTGTATTTGTTATTTCTTTGTCATCTATTTCAGGTGAGCTAATATGGGAAAGGAGCCAAGAAGCGTGGTAGGAAACTTAAGCGCAATGATGAGAACACAGATATGGAGGTAGAACATGTTGAGACAAAGAAGCGTGGTAGAAAACCTAAGCAGAAGGATCCACAGAACAATGTGCAGGTCAAACATATGGAGACTATTGTACCAGATGGAAGTAGATGCTCTAGATGACCAAACTGAGCAGCCTTTGATAGATGCAGCTCAAGTGGATGTGACAGACGTTGACCACACTGTTGTAGATGACCAAGCTGCTGATAGTATCGAGTGATGATGAACTGATAGGTGAGCTTGAACTGTCGGAAGATTTTGAACACGCACAGGAGGCAAAATAGAAGAAGCAGCAAGGACCAACAAGAATGAAAAATATCGCCAAAGATCCAAACAGTAAAGTTCGAGTTTATTTTAATGTAGTTGGAGAACCTTATGGGCCTGGATCAGTTAAGCTAGCATCGTACCTAGGGCCATTAGTGCGTGAAAATGTACTGTATACGATTGAAAAATGGACAACGATTAGAGAAGATATCAAGACTATTCTCTGGAATTCTGTGTAGGTTATATTTTATTCAAACTTGATTTTAGTTTACTACTATAGTATTTTTTTAACTTAATGGTTGCTTTTAATGGTTTTTTTTTGGTTATATTTTTTACAGGCAAGGTTTGAGCTAAATGAAGAGTATCAGAAGATTGCAGTTCTAAAACAAATGGGCTGTTTGTGGAGGGTGTTGAAATTTTGAATGGTTACTGAGATTAATAAAGTTGAAAATACTCAACAAAGGATGAATATGCAACCGAAGAATATATCTCCATTTGACTGGCGTAAATTGTTAAGGTCAAAACAAGTCCATCATTTAAGGTATTTAAAACTCACTCAATGAACTTTATGTGTTAAGTCATATAGTAAATTCTAACATATGGTTGTGTTAGGCTATGAGCAATAGCTATAGGCCAAGAAGGAGCAAACAAATTCCACACACGTGTAGTCGAAAAGGAATGGTTAGACTAGCAGAAGAGACGGTAAGCATACAACGACTTTATTCTGGTTTTGCAATTATCAGTGGTATTATCAAAAGGGAACATATTATAAACTAATATAATATTGTTAATTCTATTTCTTTTCAGAAAAGTAGTAGTGCAGATCCATCAGATGTGTCAAGATTAAAGGTTTGGGTTAAGTCGCGTACCAATAAAGATGGTACACCAGTTAATACAAACGTAGCTGAAAAGATTGTGAGTTGTGTACTATAAACTGTTTGGTTATGATTTTGTAAGTGTTGGGCGTATATTGAGTTGTTTGTTTTGTTATGAATTTGCAGCAAAAGGCAGCAGAGATTATCAGTAATGATAAGCTAACCTCAGTGATAGATGCAGGAAATGATTCACTAAGCCAACTTTTAGGACATGATAATCCGGGTCGATTATAGGCGTTGGACAGGAGCATGACAAAGACCAAACTAACTGGTTTCCAGGTAAATAGTAAGTACATGAATGATGTGTTAGAGAATCAAGTTCATTTACAACACAAGGTTATTGAATTAGAAGACATTATTTCCAGAATGAAAAACCAGGTAAGATACTTTTATATGTTATATTTCTAGAATGAAGACATAAGTGAAAGTTTATGTCGATGTGATACATATGGCCGAAACATTTATATGGAGACCTACGATGGATATGGCGTATCTGGAAGACTATCTACATTCTTTTGTAGCATGGCCTGTCAACAAAGTTGTCTTTAGTACATTGCATACAAAATCACCAACTACTTATTCAGGCAGAGAGAAATCCGATGCAGGAGGTTCTAATAGTCAGAAGTTTGCATCCACTACTCAAAAATGTAAACTAACACTTATGGCCAGAATTTTGCCACTGCTAGGCTGAACACTAGCATCACAGTCTCCTACTCGAAGATCTCTGGTATATTGTTTATTCTGAATTGTAAGATACAATTTTCTTTTTTTAATCTTTCTATTTATTTGATTCATATTGTCAAATATGGCAGCGTAAACATGGAACTCGATATATAAAAGAAAACCAAAAATGCAAGTTGATGGATAGTGGTGGCAATAAGCAGGTTGTTGCTGAGGGACATGTGCACTCAATTAACCCACAAAAGATGGTTCATTCTGTTTGTTTAGGGCCTAATGCAGCTGCAGTTTGGGTGGATGTCATCAATGTAGATGATGCAGCAGTTTGGAAGCCATCTGATGAGATCGAGTATATGAAAGACGCTCTTGGTTCGTTTATAGCATGGCCAATAGATAAAATGGTAGTCTTTTGAGGTGAAGAACAAAGGTAAATCACTGTATTTTTTTTATAAAGGTTATGTTCTAGTTTTATGTTTGATGGTGATTATCAAACTAATATACAAACATTTTCAATGTTAGGGGGAATAAAGGAACTCTGGTCCAGCTTAGCTAGTATTAATTACTTGACTAAGCTAACTCAAATATAATTTATCTTAGACATTTTGGAATCAGAATTTTGTTATGTAGGTTGAATGAGTTACAGACTTGTGTAATGGAACCAAAACCTATGTTATGTTGAATGACTATGTTGGTTTAACAAGTTAATTCGATTTAAGTTTAAGTTTTTGCACACAAGTATTCAATTTCAAAACAACATTAGATAGCACATAGGAATATATGTAATGCAAATAAAAAAACCTATAATGTAAAATCATAGCAATGAGAATTAGCTATTACATAGTGTAATACAACACATTTCAATGATGTAATGGAATATAGTATAGCGTTACACAATTTTTATTGTATATAGAACTATTATAGCACTCAAATTGGCATATCTTATTGTTTATTTACCGAAATAGAACCACTATAACAATTTACATTATATCACTAAATAATTGCTATATATGTTGTTTACCATAGCAAGACAAATAGTGATATCGTATAAGCTGGATCTACCATAGATGCAGATGTCATAGCATTTGAGAAACCGCTATCTAACACGTATAATAGCAAATTTTCAGCACTAACAATGTGTGTTTTTCTTGTAGTGAAAATTATTTTTTTTTGTTTGTATAAATTTTTTTTTGGCAGGAGTTTTGGTATATATATATATATGAATTATTAATAAATTGAATATTAAATTTTATTTTTTTATATGTAAGTTAGTAATAAGCCTTGTTCAAAAAGACTAAGGCAGCTACGTGAACTGAAAGGACAACTATCACAAAATGTTTTAGCTGCATGTTATTTTAATGTAGAATTTATATACACTCTTAGCGGATGGAAGGTTCAGCTCATGATGTAAAGGTATTACATGATGCTTTAACATGAAATGTTATAAACTAAAAGTTCGAGAAGGTACGTTATTATATTATAATAATAACAATAGTTTCTGATTTGAATTAATCTTACTTATTTCTCTTTCCTAAAATGGTAATTTGCATAAAGTGGTGTCACTTCCCTAAAATAGTTCTATATTTTATCATGATTTGTATGTACGGAGAGTCGAAGTTTGTTGTTGCAGGAATATTATCTCTTATAAATTAAACTTAAAAAGAAAAAAATACATCAAACCGTAGGTTTCCAGCCTTCTATAAATATACTAAGAAGCTAATCCACTCTATCAATACTCTATAATAGATGGCTTCCGTGGGTTGTTTTGTTCACCATCATTCCATGTTAACCCTCATATCAACACTTCTTTCTATGGTGAGAGATTTTTCCAAAGTGAGTTTTTGCCCTCCACAATTTTCTCCAACTTTATCGATTTCTTGTCCCGCAATGGTCATTTCAGCAGTGTTAAACAAAGCAAAAAAGCAGAAAGTGCAAACACTGGATCTTAAGGGATTTCTATTGAGTTGATTGTGCATTCGCCAGCCGTCGTAATTTTCTAGCTCCATTTCAAAGTACTCGATACCATCTCCAAGATTTTAGGGGACAAGGAAAAGATCCTATAAACAAATATGAGTTGTTCAACCATCGTCATTCTAGGTTGCGAAATGTAATAGAGAGGAATTTTGGTATCTTCAAATCAAGATTTTCCATCTTCAAGTCTGCACCAGCCTTTTCTTATAAGACTCAAGTGAAGCTAGTGTTTGCTTGTGTTTTGTTACATAATTATCTTCGGAAAGAATGTCGTTCAGACGTGTTTCTTCCTGAAGAAAGTGATGTTGATGAAAGAGGTTATGACATATATAATGGAGATGAAGAGTTTCATGGTACTCAAGCAAAAAGAGTACTTGCTAATAAATGAAGAGTAATTATAGAAGCAAATATTTTGAAGTATCTTTTTTTGGTTTTTTTTTAGTTTTGCGAGAACAATTGTTTCATAATTTTAAAAAAATGTGGATCATATGAGACTTTGAGATTTGGGTGTATACATATTTTAAGTAAATAAGTGCATATATATATATAAGCAAAAGTCGTTAATGATAACTACTTGAGTAAAAAAATCTTAATTGAAGCTGCAAACACCATCCAAAAAATATGTAACCAAAAGTAGTAAAAACGTATAATCACAAATATGACCAAACATAAAAAATATTTTGATAGTTCAATAGTTCCCACTCTAAATTATTACTCTAATGATATGTTGCATTTGTCATTCTTTCTTCAAACTTGTAATATTTTTTCTTAATTTTGTCATCTACACCTAAAAATGGACTATTATGATTTTTTACATAACAAATTTACAACATTTTCCGTTATGACGAATGATAAATGCTTTCATAAAAGAATTTGTGTTTTGTTCATGTTTGATGTCATATATATACAAAATTTTAACATGTTATTAGTTTAATCACATATAATAATTCATAGAACAAAAAACTTAAATATAAGTTCTTATAATTTAAAGTAGATGAACACATGTGTATTGCACGAGACAAATTTTTTTTGTTGGTATACATATATTTTTTTGGTATGATTTTTGATATATATATATATATATATATATATGTGAATTATCAATAAATCGAATATTAAATTATTTTTTTTATGTAAGTTAGTAATAAGCCTTGTTCAAAAAGACTTGGGCAACTACATTAACTGAAAAAGACAACTATCACAAAATTTTTAGCTACATGTTATTTTAATTTATAATTTATATACGTTCTTAGCGGATGAGAAGGTTCAACTCATGATGTAAATGTATTACATGATGCTTTAACACGAAATGTTACAAATTAAAAGTTCCTGAAGTTATGTTATTATATTATGATAATAACAATACTTTCAGATTTTAATTATATCTTACTTATTTCTCTTCCCTAAAATGGTAATTTCGATAAAGTGGTGGCTCTTCCCTAAAATAGTTCTATATTTTGTCACAATTTGTACGTACGGGGAGTCAAAGGCTGTTGTTGCAGGAATATTATCTCTTATAAATTAAATTTAAAGAAAAAAAGAATACATCAAACCCTAGGCTTTCGGCCTTCTATAAATATACTAATAAGCTAATCCACTCTATCAATACTCTATAACAGATGACTTACGTGGGTTGTTTTGTTCACCATCATTCCATGTTAACCTTCATATCAACACCTCTTTCTATGGTGAGTGTTTTTTCTAAAGTGAGTTTTTGCCCTCCATAATTTTCTCCACGCTTAGCACTTTCTCGTCCAGTGATGGTCATTTCACCAGTGGTAACCCAAGACAAATACACAGAAAGTGCAAACATCGGATCTTAGGCGAATTCTATTTAGTTGATTGGAAATTCGCCAGCCGTCGTAATTTTCTAGCTCCATTTCAAAGTTCTCAATATCATCTCCAAGATTTTATGGGACAAGGAAAAGATCCTATAAACAAATATGAGTTGTTCAACCATCGTCATTCTAGCTTGCGAAATGTATATAGAGGATTTTTGGTATCTTCAAATCAAGATTTCCCATCTTCAAGTCTGCACCACCCTTTCTGTATAAGACTCAATTGGAGTTAGTGTTTGCTTGTGTTTTGTTACATAATTATCTTTGGAAAGAATGTCGTTCAGATGTGTTTCTTCCTGAAGAAAGTGATGTTGATGAAAGAGGTTATGACATATATAATGGAGATGAAGATCTTCAATGTACTCAAGAACAAAAAATAGTACTTGCTAATAATTGGAGAGTAATTATAGCAGCAAATATTTTGAAGTATGATGTGTATACATTTTAGCATATTTCACAGCTCTAATATAGTTCATTTTGCATCCATATTCATAGCATACTCATCATTTTAGAGCTCTTTTTCGTTCATTTGCATTGTTTGCACTTGCATTGCATACATTGTGCATTTTGAAGTTTTTATCAAGAGTTTTTGGACACATTGGGGACGAGATTATGCAAGAAGTGAGCAAGGATGGACGATTTGCCTATATTATGGCTTGACTCGGCCTAAATACAAGAGTGGGAGGCCAAGTCAAGAAGATTTGATAGAGTTTATGGTGGACTCGGCCTAAATACCCAAGTCAGAGGCCGAGTCAGGAGGATTTTGAAAGATTTAATGGTTGACTCGGCCTAAATACAAGAGTGAGAGGCCAAGTCAAGAAGATTTGCTAGAGTTTATGGTAGACTCGGCCTAAATATCCAAGTCAGAGGCCGAGTCAGGAGGATTTTGCAAGAATTGATGGTTGACTCGGCCTAAATACAAGAGTGGGAGGCCGAGTCAGAAAGCTTTCATCCGAGGAAACCAATAGGAGCTGAGTATGAAAGGAGGATTGATGAGCTGGCAGCTGAATCACATATTTTTTATCCGACTCACCCACGGAGGCGAAGTCAGCCAAGTCGGATGAACTTTATGTTTTTATTGATTTTGAGTCTTTAGAGTTTTGTTACTAAGGGTATAAATACCCCTCTTTGGTATTCAGAAAGGGGAATCCACGTTTTTTTGCCTCTTTTGTGTTAGAACTGATTTTTATTCTCTCCTTTGTAATTTCCATATCAAAACTCTTCCCTTTTTAGTTTTTGAATGCAATTTCAGTTTCCAAATCAATCCTGTTTATCTTTGTCTTGCTTTATGATTATGTTGCTTGATTCATTTTCTCTACTTTTACCATTGTTTATGGATTCAGAGTAGATTTCTAGGGTTCTTGAGGATGGGTTAGATTAGTGAGGAATCCTTAGTCTCCTAGATGCTTAAGCCTAGTTTTACATAGATCTCTTCTGTTTTAGTGTTCTTACTGCTAATTTCTCTTTGATCAATTGAGATTAGATTCTGGGAATTTCCACACTCATAAGGTGTTTGATGAAATTCATGAACCAACTAATTTCATTGATTTGTATATCTAGCCTAAGAGATTAGTTGTCTAGAGTGTTTATTGGCTTTAGTAAGTTTTTTCTTCATGCCTTCTTGATTATAATTCACTAATGAGAATTAGGTCTGATTGTAGTCTGGTTGAGATTGTTTGCCATGAGAATGGATTCATTTACTTGTGAACTTGCTGTCTAGAGATCACCTTTGTTTGAGTTTTGTTAGGCATCTTTGGTAGATTAAGGAGCTTTACTAATCCATGATTCCCATCCTTGAGACCTGCTTATCCTGCTGATTTACTCTTGTTCTTTAGTGCTTTGTATCGTTTTGTTTCTGTTCTCCTTATTGTTATCTGATTCTGGTTCTGTATTTCTTATTCCTATTTGCTTTGGTTGTTTGTTAATTTATTTGCTCAATAGGTTGATAGTATAATCAATATCTGAATTGGCTTGAATTAGATAAGTTGAATCGCATCCTAATTGCTAGTTGCTGTCCCATTGGATTGACCCTTTCTGTATTGCAACGATGATAATGCAGTAGGATATTTGAGATAGCTAAATCTTTGTATCAAATTGGCGACGTTGCCAACTGGGTGTTTGTTAGCCATAATCAGGATTTTCAATTTTCTGAGATCAAGTTCTCTTGTTTCACGTTTATACTCACTTCTGGTCCTGTTTTTGTCGTCTGTTTCAGGTGCTCACACGACTTGACTACTCCATTCGGCCTTTCAACCCGAGTCAACTTCTCACAGTGCATGCAGACGCGTTCTGAGGGTAACTATAATCTCCTACGCCTCCGTGACAACATTGATCAGATCTAATGCGAGCTGAGAGCGCAAAGGAACCGTCTCCACAATGGGAGAGAACACTTAGTGGAAATGGATCCACATACCGATGAGCACTCAACTTAACTCCATGTGCATAGACCTCAACAGAGGAAGCCCCAAACAATTGGAGCTAGAGATGCACCAAGTGTTCACATCCAGAGACATGGAATTGTTCCTCCAGCTATTCCAAGCAATAATTTTGAGATCAAGAGCAGTCTCGTCTCCATGATCTAAAACAGGTAGTTTCATGGATTACCTTGTGAGGATCCTCTTGATCATTTGGATGAGTTCGAGCGTATGTGTGGACTGACAAAGATCAAT
>OVAX01000333.1:0-90353 GCA_900406405.1 Lepidium africanum | reverse complement strand
GTCCTAGCTCTACCGTATCTTTTGTTTCATTTCTTCTGGAACAATCACAAACACTTTTTTGTAATAGAGCAATAAGCGACAATGTGCTCATTACACACGAGATAATGCACAGTTTGATGGTTTATACTACCACAAAACATTGCTCTATGGCTGTCAACGATATGAGCCAAGCTGATGACATTTTGGAATGAAGTTTCATAGAGGAAGTACTCAAACGTTTTGGGTTTTGCGAAAAATGGATAAAATGGACCATGCAATGCATAACAACAGTAACCTATGCAGTTCTAATCAATGGAGCACCCCAAGGACAAATAATTCCCCAATGAGGATTGAGACAAGGTGACCCCCTCTCACCTTACCTCTTTATTCTTTGTGGATAGGTGTTATCCGGCATGTGTAAGAAAGAACAATAGGCATGAAATCTTATCGGAATTAAAATAGCACGACGAAGTCCCCGCATTAACCACCTACTATTCGCGGACGATACCAAGTTCTTCCTACAAGCCAATCAAAAGAATGTGAGATCTCTCTCCAATATCCTAAGAAAGTAAGCTTCAGTCTCCGGTCAGTTAATCAACGAGAAGAAATCAACCATTACCTTTTCCTGAAGAATACCTCAGCCCTTAAGAGTGGAAATCACAAAACAACTAGGCATTGAACAAGAGGGAGGAGAGGGAAAATACTTAGGCTTACCGGAACAGTTTGGTCGAAGGAAGAAGGATCTCTTTGCATCCATTTTGGATAGAATAAGACAGAGGGCAGCGAGTTGGGCATCACAGTTCATTTCACTAGCTGGGAAGCTCATCCTCCTTAAGAGCATTCTAGCTGCAGTCCCATCTTATGCAATGTCTTATTTTGCACTTCCAGCGTCATTGTGTAAAAGTATTAAGTCTCTGCTCACAAGGTTTTTGTGGGATAGTAATGACTCAAAAAAGATGGCATTGATCTCGTGGAGTAAACTCACCTCAACGAAGAAGAAGGGAGGACTAGGAGTCAGAGATATGCAATGCTGGGGAAACTCAGCTGGCGGATACTCAACAATCCAAACTCATTGCTGGCCCGGATCCTGAAAGGAAAATATTACAGAAATTCTGAATTTCAGGATAGCACAGAATTAGGAACCGCTTCACATTGATGGCGAGGGATTATCAAAGGAAGAGATCTCATCAAAAACCACCTTGGATGGGTCATTGGAAATGGCAAAGGAATCAGTCTATGGCAGGATAAATGGATCCCAGGGGAGCAGTTGTCAGCTTTTTATGGCCCTCCGACAGAAGCCGCATTGAACCTCAAAGTTGTTGACTTGTTTCAGGTGAATACAACCCTATGGAACACAGAAAAGATCAATCAATTACTACCGCAGTACAAAGAACATATTCAACAAATCCAACCGAGCAAGTACATGAAGAATGACAGACGGATTTGGTTGAAGGATGGAGCTGGAACTTACACTGCAAAATCTGGCTATTACGGAGCCATGGACTCGCAATCCCAAGATTGTCATGACTCGTTAAGAAGTTCAACCAATTGGTTGAAGGAAGTATGGAATGTCAAAACTTCTCCTAAGATACGCTTATTCTTATGGAAGATGCTTCGTGAAGCCATCCCAGTTGGAGAAAAGTTGGAGTCAAGATATATTCAAATTGACCCAAATTGTAAAAGGTGCGGTGAGAAGGAATCAATTTTACACGCTTTGTTCCACTGCCCTTATGCTCAACGAACTTGGGAGGCTACTCCCTTCACAGTCCCGTTCAAACCTCTCCAATACGCTACACACCAAGAAGCATGGAGGAAAGCCTTAACAAGTCTTTGCCTACCACCAATTGGAATAACTAGTGGAGTAATTGGAGCTTGGATCATCTGGCACATCTGGAAATCCAGAAACAATTTGGTATTCAATAAACGAAGCATTTTAGAAATTGAAACAATCATTAAAGCAATACAAGATACCAAAGAATGGGAGGAAGCACAGCACAAATTTGAAGCAATTAGCTCTCCCTCGCAGGCGATAGAGAACCATATCAATCAGAGAACCCACGATTTTACCTGCTACATAGATAGTGCTTGGATAAAGGAGACAAAACTAGCAAGTATCGGCTTCTATTTTGAAAATTTGCAGGGATGTGAGATTGACAAAGGCGCTAATTACCAATACCACATCTCTTCACCCATCGTTGCTGAAGCATTGGCTGTGAGATCGACACTTGAGAGAGCTATTCAGCTCCGGCTTTGATCTCTAGAGGTCCGCTCGGACTCCCTTCTACTCATAGGAGCAATTAACAACAACTCCCCAAATTCAGAGGTTTATGGTCTGCTTATGGACATAGCCTCCCTCGTCGATTCCTTCGACGATATCTCTTTCATTTATGTAAATCGGCGATTTAATAATCGTTCGGATGTATTAACGAAACAAAGCCTTTCCATGGCGCTTGTGAAGTCTGTAGTTTTATTAGTCAGTGGCAAAAAAAAAAGAATCATATTATATTGATAAGAACAAACAGCTTTCAAAACTTTAGACACATAAGAGTAAATTAGTTTAGTTGTTGCTGTGTTTGGACAGAAAGGGATTTTTCCAAATCTCTGTTACAGATTGTTGTTATCTTTGACATGAATCTTCACTTCTGAGTTGTTATTACTGTATTTCTGTTGTTGATTCATCATAAGATCTTTTGCTTTACCCCAAAGAACGATATAAAGTCCCATTGTTCCAACATATCAAAAGGACATAACTGATTATGTGTCATAAAATGTAGTTAATTTAAGATTTTGAAATGTTCTGTGTTTTTTGTTACCCTTCAGTGTAAATCTCTTCTTGTAAGAACAGAGCAGCCAAGATAGTGACAATGACTGTATCGAGAAGATTAAACAGTGCAGAGAACACATGACATCTCTTTGATATAGCCCAAGCTTGGACCATAAACGAAAGTGCCGAAGCTCCAACTCCCTAATTGCATATCATGATTATATAATATATGCTAATCTTTTGATTAATCGACTGCTGGATAAAGGAAAAAAACAGAGGAATGTTGTATTGTGCTTACTGCATAGAGACAAGCTGTGAATTCGGAGTACAAATGAAGAATCCAAGCGTTTAGGTCTTTCTAAGAAGAAATTGACAACTGCACATTGCATCGTTTCGAATAAACACGTCAATGCTGATAAAGAGAGGTGATCTGGACAGTGGGCAGAGTTTTGAACCTAGGGTTTTTGTTTAAAAGACAATTAACTTTACTTCCAAGGCAAGAAAACTTAACAAAGGAAGGTTATGATCTTTGAGTAGTTTACCTGAAGTATTAGCCAAAGGACCAGGAAATAGTGCTAGAGAGTAAAGAACAAGAACAAACAACCAATCAACCACATGTTTTGGTCTTTCAAATTTCCGAATATCGATTTAGCCATCGTTAAAGCAGATTCCGAGTTGACAATCTTTGGCCCATGAAGCAGAGTCATGGAGAGCTCTTGACCTAATTCACCTTAAGTCATATCTTGGACCTTACAGACATTTGCTCACCTCAGAGAAGTCCAAACCTGCTGGAGCCTAATTCAATCAATAAGTTGAAGCCCACAATCCTATTAGAGTTTGTTAAGATATAGAATATTAGATTAATTCACCGAGATTTACCCTATTTGAGGGTCTCTCTCAACCTTGTATATAAATATCATTGTTTGTGAATCAATAAAATCAAGCAATTTAGTACCTGATTCTACAGACAGTGAAAACGAGAAGCTATGTTACAATTGCCAAGCTTGCAAGGCTGGTTTTCACGACAACCTCAAGAGTTCATGGAAAAGAGTTGCAATTGTCAATATCATCTTCCTTATTATCCTCATTATCATCTCCGCTATGGGATGTTGCACTTTCAGAAACAACAAGAAAGAAGATAGCTATGCTCGTTTTAATGGATTCAACAACTTTTAATTTCTTCGAGTTTTATTTGGGCGTTAGGAACATATTAGTCTTGTTCAAACGAGACTTTTGATTTTTCATTATTAAATCATATTACATTGATTAGAACAAACAGCTTTCAAAACTTTAGAAACAGAAGAGTGAATTAGTTTAGTTGTTGCTGTGTTTGGTCAGAAGGGGATTCATCAGATCTCTGTTACAGATTGTTGTTGTGTTTGAAGAATCTTCGACATGAATCTTCACTTCTGAGTTGATATTACTGACTTTCTGTTGTTGATTCATCATAACATCTTTTGCTTTACCCCAGAGCACGGTGTAAAGTCCCATTATCACACCTAATCCTCCGATTAAACTGTTCATACAGATCAAAAAAAATAGAACTGATTATGTATTATTAAATGTAGTTAGATTTAAGTTTTTGAAAGGTTCTGTTGTTTTTTACCCTCCAGTGTAAATCTCTTCTTTTAAGAACAGAGCTGCTAAGATTGTGACAATGACTGTACAGAGAGGATTAAACAGTGCAGAAAACACAGGACCTCTCTTTGATATAGCCCAAGCTTGGACCGTAAACGAAAGTGCCGACGCTCCCACTCCCTAAAAATTTCATTTCATGATTATAATATCTGATTAATCGACTGCTAAAGGAAGAAAGAAAACAGAGGAATGTTGTATTGTGCTTACTGCGTAGAGACAAGCCGCAAACTCAGAGTAGGAATGGAGAATCCAAGCGTTTGGGTCTTTCTCTAAGAAGAAAGTGACGACTGCACATTGTATCGTTCCGAATATACACATCCATGCTGATAAAGAGACGTGATCTGGATAATGGGCTGAGATTGGAACCTAGGGTTTTTGTTTAAACAAAAATTAACTTTTTCTTCCAAGGCAAGAAACTTAACAAAAGAAGGTTATATGATCTTTGAGTAGTTTACCTGAAGTATTAGCCAAAAGGACCAGGAAATAGTGCTAGAGAACAAGAACAAACATCCAATCAACCACGTGTTTTGGTCTTTCTGATTTCCAAATAACGATTTAGCTATCGGTAAAGCCGATTCTGAGTTGATAAGCTTTGGTCCATGAAGCAGAGTCATGGAGAGGGCGCCTGCTACACATAGGATCGTCCCTGCAACCTTTGATAAGCCTCTTTTATCCCGGAGATTCACCTTCTCGTATCTAAAGACCAGACATAATTTAGTTAACATATAAATCATGTTTCCACTCTGTCCGTATGAAATGTATATAAAGTATATATACCCGGCGAGAAATGAGATAAGGAAGGTAATTGCAGGGATGATATTAGCCATGGCACTTCCCATGGACGATGAAGCTAAGTAAAGACCTTCAAGATACAGATTTTGATTCAATGTAACGCTGCAAAAAAACGAATAAGCAAATTGATCAAAGATTCATCAAACTAGCTACAGTCCTTAAGATACAATACCAGAAATGTTATGTAAAACACTCACCCTATAAGCGAGACCACAAATATTAATGAAAAGCTCTTGAGATCCAAAGAAGCTATAGCTTGTTTTGATTTTCTCCTGCAATCCAAATTTGAGTGAGTGTTTTTGTGAGTGCATTTGGGAAGAAGAGATGAAGAAAGATATGAATATAATTACCTGGAAATGTAGAGAAATGGGAAGATGAAAATGGTAGCAAAGGCATGCCTGTAGAGGACAAAAACCCGAGGGCTTAAACCATGAACTAAAGTAGCTCTAGCAGAAAGAGTAACTCCTGCATAACACAATTGAACCATTATCATCGCCATTACTGGCTTGTATTCCTCTAAATTCACCATCTCTTCTTGTGAAGCTTGCTCTCTCTTACTCACTCACTCTTGTCTTTATATGTTTAGTGTCATGTGTATATATTGCTAAGAATAATAATATTCCAAAAACGATTCGATTTGCCAACGCATCTCTAACTACACAACAATGCATCTAGATCTACATAAAAGTATCGACTCTTGAATTTCAATGATCATTACCATTAAAATCTCTCATTATATTGATCTAAAAACACTTACAATTGTGGTGCTCCACAAACATATTATTTTTATGGACTAATTCCTAGTAATTATATGCCATTTTGTTTTAATACATGTTAATGCGAAAGGTACCAATAAACAAATTTTAGCGAAACGACAAAGATGCAATAGCTATGGAGTTAAATTATTCTCGATTCTAACTAGTTTTTTTTTTTTTTTGTAGATTTTGTGCTTTAATATTCGATGATTTTCTCTTTACCTCTCCATTTCTTTTTATATTGGGGGGTACATTAATGCTCGAAGATTTTTTTTCTTTTCACGAATAATGCAAAGTGTGATTCAGTAGTTATGTCTCACGATGTTGCCTCGAATTCTCGAATTGAGTTTCCATTTTTTTTCTGTTGACAAGTTGTTCGAGCTTTCCAAACAGGTCTTGTTTTCGCTGGAATTGGGTTTTTTTGGGTGAATTTGGTTATGAGTTTTGTGTTCGCTGAAGCCTACCACTAACAACGTAACCTTTGTCGTATGATACATTAACCTTTGTTAATCAAATCATACGTGCACTACTTGTAACTGTCTAGTGTCTACACCATTTGACACAACTTGAGTTTCGTTTTCTTAATGTAAGCTTTTTTTAATTAGTATGCTATTTTTATATTGTTGCAATCCGACACCATGTTAAAACCTTATTTTCTTTTCTTTTATTTTTTCCTCGCAGGTAAATTAATACAAGAGATCTGACAACGTCAACATGACAGCTCTTTCACACTTGCTCTTAGGATAGTGCAAATGAGTGAGTCCATATAGTAATCACTGATCGGTTCTTTTTATTTAATCAATTGTTAAAGTTGTACCAATGAGCAGGCAAATTAATGTCTCTGCTTCTGCAGATCTAGAAGATGAACTTAAATAACATCCATATGCAATTTAAATAGTTAAAATTAGATATACTTCCAAGTTCCAACTGGACGTTCAATTATTTTTCTTCGATCGTTTTTAATAATTGCTGAAAATATTTTCCTCTTGCAAATGCCTTACCGATATCACTTTTGACGAGTACAAAATTTCCATGTATGTAAAAAACACGAACTCCTCTCCATATATTTAGCAATTATTGCAGTTTTCAATCACAATTCTAAATTTTCTCTCGTTGTAATATCTGTTTTCATGTTCTTTTTTTTTTTTGAATTACTGCAGTTTTTTTTTTCATGTTCTAGATCTACACTAAAGAATCTTGTTTTAACATGTTTTACATATTGCTTTGTGGTTGTTTCCGGTATTATATTTTATAGGATAACTTATAATCTTATACATGTACGCAGCTATGTATTATTAGTTTATTACATACAATGAAACTCTTTTATTCTTAAAAATTGATCGCTTCCTCGTAAAGTCTTAATTAATATTTATAAAAAAAAAGTCTTAATTAATTAAGTATTTTCAAACTTTCGATAAACAACTACATAGAGAACTTATTTTAAGTTGGTGTTTTACCTTTGTCCTTTGAAACGTACGGCAGAAGCCATTAATCTCCCCTTGATTTAAGGGGACAAACATATCATTAAAAGGAGATTATGTTTCTTCGTTTAGACTAATAAATTATATTAACTCAAACCATTTTATCCAATATAAAGAATGCAGTCGTAGTCACTAGCTAACCCATAAAACTGAAGCTAATCCACTCATTATTAATTTTATTCCGTCGCTTTGATCGTATTAACCTTAATACAATGGCTAATAAGAATTTGATAAGAACAGAAATCCTAACTAGCTTAATTATCTGTAGTACAATCTTATTATACTTTAGTTGTTTTAATTAAATTGTCTCTGTAAGCAAGTTAGAGTCGTTAATAGTGGGACCCAGGGTTGAAATCATTCTTATGGGTCCCGCATTCCCTGATGGTCAAGGCACAAGGGGGTCCCCCCACGTGTGCACATGCGCGCTTCCGGTAGACTCGTGCGTACAGGAACACTACCTCTTTCACTTATACGACGGGGTTTTGAATATGTGTCGAATGTTTATTTAGGTCGAAAATATATTCATTAATGAAATAAGTTTTAAGATTGTAGATGGTGGGCGTGTAGAGTTCGGGGAATGATTGTTGAGATTCCCGTAAATTACGGAGGTCCACTGAAAACTAAATCCATGTTCGATGTATTTTCTTCAAGAAAACAACTTCTTTTAATATTATAAATTCTTATAAACTCATGTACATCTACCAATATCATTATCATCCATGTGATTTTATATATTCATGTACTTCTCTATCAATATCAATTTTCGTTTTCTTGATTACGATGTCCAAAATAATACTACTATTTATGTGTCTTCTTTTTATTTTTTTGGTTTCTTTATTTCTTTTTGTCAACAATTATTATCGTTTCCTACAAAAAAAACAAAACAATTATTATCATTTCTTTTCCTTTTTGAAATTAGGCTTTCCCAAAGTTTGCGGATCGCCACGTTTTGACCACTAAAATCATTGATGTATTATCTTGTATGTGTGTGTATAAAGTTATGGCACAGTAAAGTAAATTTAGTAACATGCATTTCATCACATTGGATATGTATCAATATTAAGAAGAAAAGAAGAAGATTCATTCATTGTTCGACGACAATTTAACTGAATATTGTTTGATGGAGGACTCTTTCTACAACATTTGAGAACCATAACATTAACGCGAAAGTTAGCAAAATTTAGCAAATAAATAAAATCTAATAGCTATGAAGTTGAGCTATTATGATTTTAACTAATTTTTTGTTGTAGATTTTTGTGCTTGAGTATTCGATGATTGTTTTTTTTGCACATCGTGAGATTTGATTTAGAAGTTATGTTTCACGATTTCATCCCAAATTCTCGAATATTTTTTTAAGGAAAGAGTTGTTTGGGAATGCTCACACTCATATTTATAAGATTTTCGAACTTTTTGGACATATTTAATTATAAATTTTGAGTTTTGAGTTCCTAAAACCCACCACTAACACAACTTATTAATACTTTAGATATTGTAACATCTTAATCTCAATTTATGTAATGTTTTATTATTATTATTATTGTGGTTTTTTTTTTGTGCTAAATTATTATTGTGGTTTAATCAAGTAATGACACTTAACGTACACAGAATTCAAAGTTAATCATTAGATTATTTCGCGTGCTTATATAAGCTGTTATTTGGTTGGAGATCTTAATTATGTTGCGACTGCGTTAATTGATTAACTTGTGGATAGATATCATAGTCATATGTTAAATCAACGATTGGTGAGACAATTAGATTGGTCACGGATTCCCCAAAATGAAGTTACGGCAGTTAGCAAAAACAAAAGAATTTACGAATAAAATGTTAAATAAGTATATGATTCGTATAATTGCAAAAACTAGAAAACATCATAAAAACGTATATAATCACAAGTTTTCGGCGGAAACAAATAATAAATAGACAAAAAAATTTCCTAAATTATAGGGTAATAAAAAAGGATATGTGGGACATAGATAGCATGTGCATGCATGTGCTTCTTCTATCTCCTCTTGCCCCACCATTTTCCCTCTCCTTTTGAATCAATTAAAATCCACTCTTTCCTTCTCCTTTCTCTCTCCCTTACCTCTCTTTCTTTACCCCAATTCACGAGTTCTTAAACATCCAGGCTCCAAAGCTTGTTCTCATCAATCTTCAACGATCAACCACTAGAAGAAAAGTTCTCTTTGAAAAGGTATTGTTCATGTCTATTCTCATCAGAAACCCTAAACTGAAAATGAATCCACTTTAATTGTGATTGATGTACATTACATATATTTACCTTGATGCATTAAGTGATCATGGATGACTTATTACGATATTATTGAAGAGAATTGTTCATGATTGCGTGTTTTTTCTACTTTGTTAGGATTTAAGATGGAGCAAACGAGCTCAATGAATGAAGAATTCTTAAAGAAATGGCAAATGGGTCTTCAAATATGTCGTCCTTCAATAGACAACACAAATGTTTCCGAGAGACAGAAAGCAATAAAGCTTTCTGCAGATGTTGCAATGGCGTCTTTAAGAAAAGGAACGACTTGTTGGAGTCGAGCCCTAATCCAGAAAACCGCCAACGAAGACAACTTCCTTGTACGTCAAATGCTTTCCGGAATCAAAGCGGATTCATTAATCAACAAAAAGTTACCAAAGAAGATTGTGTGTCATAGAAAGATTGTGAGACGAAGCAAGAAGATTTTGAGGAGGAAATCGAAATCACCGAGTGAAGAAGCTGCAGCAAAAGCTAAGAAGCTTATTAAGAGAAGGACTCAAGGATTAAGAAACGTTGTTCCTGGTGGAGATTTTATGAACAATGACGTTTTGTTGTTACGAGAAACTTTGGATTACATTATGTCACTTCAGACGCAAGTGAATGTTATGAGGACTATTGTTGATGCTGCCGAAGCAGGAATTGAACCGTAAATGCATCATTGTTGGTCATTAGGACCGTATGTTATTCGGACAATGTTGTTGTCATACGAGAATATAGAGATCTTAATATGGTAAGCCATTTTGTATATAAGAAAATTTATACAACGTTTATAGAAAAGTTTCTGCTACTTAATGGTGGTTTTGATTGAAACATGAGGTTCAGTTTTATTAGTTAATATGCAAATCATTTGTGAAGTTGAATAACTCAATTATGGTTGATGTAACAGATCAAAATTCAACGTGTAAAAGGAAACCATACTTTGCTTTGCTCGTATGAGTTGTCTACTAAGAAGAAATATATTTGACTCTTTTCTTAGGTTTTTATTTGTTAAAGATTCTTCTGAAAAGATAGTTGAACCGAACAAACAATATATATTTTCAACATGTGTATAAAAATAAATCCTTTTTCATATGTACTCTATGTTCCATCAATCACCATCAATACATATTTATCTACGAATGACACTAGACGAAAACGGAAACTTCTTTTCATTATTATTAAAAGGAAAGAAGATGATTCCATCTCAATTATATTACAAATTCATTTTTAGTTGTTCCAAATTTCTTATATGCTATATTGGATTGTGACAAAGCGGATATTTTCTTGTTATTTACCCACATAAACTATAAACACATGAAAACGAGTCTCGATGAAAAGAACTGCAGAACTGAATATTAGGCCCAGCCCAATTAGTCAATAATTGGACTCTTATTAAATTGTCTGTTTTCACAGTTGGGCTCTTGTTAAGCAGCCCAAATGAAAACACACAAAAAAGAGTTACGCGGCGTTAGCGTAGCTGCACAGTTTGACGTTTTATCTAAAGGTGTCAAAATGGGTCACTATCTATAGGTTGATACGTTTGTTTGTTAATTTAGTAGGGTTTAAATTATATTTTTGTACCCAAATAAATAAATAAGTAGGTATAAGTTATCATTTATGGGTCTATAAATCTAATGGGTTAGCCCATTAGGATTATGAGTTATTCATAGATTGATTATAAAAATTTTCTTTTTATGCATATGTATAAAAATAAAAACTATCATATATTTTATATGTATGTAGAAATACAGAAATTTCTATTTATGTATATTTATAAGAAAAGAACTTATCATAAATTATGTAAAAAATATGTAGAACCAACATTTTTTCTTATATAAATATGTATTAAAATATATGAAAATAGAAACTACTGTAAATATATAGATATTTACTTTATAAATATTGTTTATAATTTATTTATATGGGTACCCATTATAACTCACTAGACCAATTGGTTTAATATATTAGGGTTTGGATATCTAAATCTTAACCCATAAAATAAATGGGCGGGTCAAACTCGTCCATTAAAATCTGTTACCTACATGGGTTTGGGTCGGGTCAGGTCGGGTTACTCATTATGACACTCCTAGTTTTATCGTACTCAAAACGACAGACAGTGTGACGTTTTGGTTGAGCCAGAACTAACAACTGATGTTTTATTAGACCATCTCAAAATGGTTGTCTTCATTTTTTCCTTCAAAAATGAAGTTCTCTAAAAATGAAGAAGGGGTTTGCTCTAATGGTTTACTTCATTTCTTTCTTTAAATGAATATTTTAATAATATTTTGATTTATCCTTTTATTACCAATTTCTAAGATACTCTTCTACTTTTCAAATCTATATATTTGACTCACATATATCAATTTTAAGCAAATACTTCATAAGAACATTAGTAAAATCATATAATTTCATTACATAACATATATAGATAAAACAAATTACAAAAATATTTTTGAAGTGAAAAATGAGTTTTTTTATCTTTGATATGTCTATATCGAGCAAGAAACTCTTGAAATCAAGTATTTTCATATATTTTTTGTTTCGACTTCCATATGGAACTTCTCTTCCAACTTCAATCGGCGCATCAAGATCACTTTCATCTTCAATCGGCGCATCAAGATCACTTTCATCTTCAATCGGCGTAGCAAAATATTTCTTTTTTGACCTCTTGGCTCGTGAATAATTTGCATTATTGTGGATCATGTTGGATATATACCATCACTCAAATAATAGGCCATGTTATTTGAAAGAGACTTTGGTTTTATTATAAGTTATGTGATTTGAGTTTGATTAATTGATGTAGAAGAGACATTCTAACGGTAATTTTATAAGATAAATCGTTTGGTTTAATAGTTTTAGTCAAGAGAAAGTTTAATTATGTATAAAATAATAAAGCAGTAATAGTAAAAGGGTTATTTTATAAATAAAAAGTCTGATTTTAAAAAATGAAGGAAGAAATGAAAATACTTCAAATTTGAAGAAAATTGAAATCTTCGAATTTGAAGAAAGATTTGAAACACCATTGAAAAAAAATTTTCTTCAAATATAGAATTTGAACATAAATTTGAAAAATTATTGAAAATGCTCTTATAAAGGTCATTCCAACATTAGGACACAATTATCTTGGACTATTTGGAAATCTCTTAAGAAATTTAAGTCAAAACATAAATTATATGTTATAAACTAATAGAAAGAACCAAGACACACTTTCACAAAAACATGTCTTTCACTAAAATAAAAAATAGACGCCATAAATAGTTTCTTCTTATCTAGCTAGTACTATTTTCTTCAAGACGTTAAATAATTTTTTTTTTCAAAACTGAAATGAGTTAATAATGCACATAACCCAATGTTATTAACGTTATAATATAATAGTATGTATGTTGTCATGCAATAAAGACTAATAAGTGACTAGTGGGCATGTAACCCAACTGCTTCCATGTCCATTATCAATTCACCAATTAATGCATAACTTTAGCCAATCAACATTAACACGTATACAAACATACATATGTATATATCTATATACACATACACACAGGAATCAAGATGTCACTAAATGTCGAATGAAGGATTGCCTCAATTCAATGCAACTGTCTTACCACCACACCCACTTCTTATCTAATGATACAGAATAAAATCAAATGAAAAACCAAATAAATAAAGAGAAAATCATTCCTTTTAAGATTCTCAGAATAACGGTTTGTATCTCAAATTCAAATTATGATTATTGTGCTATTGTTGTGAAGAAAAATAATAGATTACTGCAAGAAAATATTGTTTTGAAGCTTTGGCTAATTTTGTTTTCTTGGTCAATATTTAATATTTGGCTCCACAAAATCCGATTCCAATCTATAATCAAACTCCTTCCAAATTCTTAATAATATCATATAAATTAGACAAGATTATGTGAAGTCGAATTATGAAAAGAAAAACAGTAGAATCCGGTTAATTTAGTTTTCTATCTTTACTTAACTTATTCTTGTCATATACTTCAGTCGATTTCTAGGTAGATGGAAAGCTTACATCGACCATTAATTCTTGGGTCAAAAATTTAAGAACTGAAAAAGATTTGCACAATATTATATAAGACACACCAGAATGTAATCTAATCAATGCCTAAAAAAAAAAATATATATATATATATATATCAACACACAACGTTTCTACAATGACTCATCTGTTTTTGCATTTATGGGACTAACACAAAGAAATAATTAAAGAAAACTAATATCTTAAAGAAAAAATAAGAAGCTAGACATTAGATGGAGAAGAAGAATGAACAACCTTGTTTTGTCTCCCTGCAAGCCAAAGCATAGTTCTCCTAGCAAAAGATGGTGTTTTTGTCTGCAAAGATTCCGAATTTTCGTGGTTATGATTCTCTTCTTCACAACCATTATCAATCTTCCCGTCTAGAGGATTCCGCTGATTCGATACACCGAAAGAAAATGCTCTTCCTGATGATGAAGAAGCCAATGAACTATCCTCTTTTCTATGCTTCTCCTTCTTACCCCTTAGCCATATTTTCGACACTGAGAAACTCTCTCTTTCCACTACATTCTTCTCTGTGATCCTCATTGATCCTCTCTCATTCAATTTCAATCTCCCTGTTGGATCCAAATTGCATTCGGACATAACTGTTCTATGACCAGGCAAACGAGGATTCTTGCTTGATGGTTTCTTAGTTGAAACATGAACCTTAAGAGTAGTTTCTTCTTCCATAATATACTCATATGATCCCATTGAAAAACATCTCCTCTCATCTAAACTGCTACTATTACCAATATTGTTGTTGCTATTACTTCCTTCACCAATATCTATGTTCCTAAATTTCCCAAGCTTAACTGCAAATGGAACAACCTTAGGAATTGAATCACCTAATTCACCATCTTTTTGATTTTTACTCCCTGAATCGATTCGAGTCGGTCCAAGATCATTAGGCACATCATTATCATCATCAATTGCAGCTACACAAGCAGAACTTTCTCTATCTCTCCCAATCTCTTGTGAGCTTTGATCACTTGCGGACTCGAGAACAAGGAGGAATGAAGAACGAGGTTCTTGGTGAGAAGAGAGATCAGAGAGGAGACTAGATCTGCATAAAGGACAAGTTGAGTGAGAGAGAAGCCAAGTGTCGATACAGTCCATGTGAAAGGCGTGGCTACATTTTGGTAAAAGCCTGAGTTTGTCTTCTGTTTCGAACTCACAGAGACAAACTGCACAATCAAAAGGATAATTCTTGAGACCAATAATGGACTTGTAATGGAAAACTGGTAACGTGTCGATGAAGGATTGGTCGACTCCAGAATCATGGAGATGGAAAAGATGTTGAAGCTGGCCTTGAAGAGCAGTAACGTTGTCAAAGTAATCTTCTCTGTCTCTGCTTGATGGTGTGAGGAGGAATCTGACTAAGAGATGAAGTAAACCAGAGATGAAGAAGATGATTGAGAGGATAATGATTATAAGAAGAATGCTTGGACTGATCTTGCTGTTTAGATCGAAGTTTGAGTTGGATTGGAGAGTTAATGGTGGTTCTTGTGGTTGTGGTCGTGGAAGTGATGAAGGAGAGAGGAAATTTTGGGTTGTTTTGATATCCGGGAAAACAAACTTCATATTTTCCCGAGAAAACTTCATAGGAGATTACGAGGAGGGTTACTTACAAAGAAGAGTCAAGCTTTGTTGTTGGTTTTAGCCATGAAAGGTCTCAGAGAGAAAGAGAAAGAGAAGACAATTGCTCTGTTTATGGTTTTGTAAGAGAGAAATTGAATAAGAGAATTACAGGTTGGACCATTGATGAAGAGAGAAGAGAAAATTTGTCATTTAAGATTCAACAGTTACACCAAGAAGGGTGTGCTTCTTGAATCTGCAGGTTTTACGAAATTATATATGTAAATATTAATCGAAAAAATATTTTAATAATGGGATTGGATCTGATTCATCTCAAGACATGCAAAGTCAATCAAAGATTTTTTTAAAAGAAAGAAAGAAATCAGAGGTTTAAGGAAAGTAATTAACGTGAATAAATATATTGTGATCTCACCAAATCCAATGCTTCCTCATTTAAATCAACAAGACAAAGAACCACTACTTCGCAATCCACAAGATAAATTTAAAAATTATACTATTAATTGGTTGTAAAATATCATTTATCGATTTTTTTTGGGTATGAAAAGGGAGGAAAAATCTCTCTAAAATTTATTTAAATATAAAATTCATGTTCGATAAGTCCAAACATGTGTAAGCCTATGAAAATCATCCCTAACAATTTTCTCAATATAATTATGAGCCAAACTCAACTTATGAAAACTTAAAGATAAAGAGAATGAGTCAATCCATATACAAGACAATTGGTTTCTCTATATACATACGTAAAACGGACAATCCACATTGGTAACAAAGCCATAACACAAATGTACTAGGAATAAAAGAGGATGAGAGTCACTAATCCCTTTCGTTAAAAACTCCACCACAATCGACGAATCAATCTCTACTACCAATCTTCGTATCCCCATCTCCCAGACGATATAAAGACCATAATAGATATCCCAAAGTTCGGCTAATGGTGCAGAGCAAGCGCCTATATTCAACGCAAAACCTCGACACCACTCGCCTTCGTGATTTCGAACCACGCCTCCTGCTGCAGCATGACTTAAGTGACCTCTTGAGCCCCATCCGTGTTAAGTTTAAACCATCCTTTATTCGGGCGTTTCCAGCCAATGTCATGTTGTACACGGGGACCTCTATTAGCTTGTGAACTCGGGCTGACCTTTGAGAAAGCTTGGAAAACTTTAGCAGCAATGGTTTCACAAACTTAACTCTATCCCGACAGTACCTTTTGTTCCTAAAGACATTATCACATCGCCATTTCCATCCCCACCACCAGGCTATAACAAACAAAATATTCCAAGGGACATTACAAACCATTATGTGCTCACCTAAGTTCAACTATAGCCACTCAAGTAGAGATTGTGAAAAGAAAAGGCCTTGCTTCCTCGGAGGTACCACACACAGCCAGATGCCTTTCATCGCATTGCAATCTCTCAAAATATGCATTATTGATTCGTCTCCAGCCTTACAAACTTGGCAAATCGATGAAGAGGACAAATGTCTTGGTTCACGTTCAACATTCATCATCAAAACCTGATGTGCACCTTGCCATAGAAATAGTTTCACGTGTTCAGGAATTTTAATACTCCAAATTCGGCTGAAGAAAGTCTTCATATTTGGGCGATCCTCAAGCATAATATCTAGACTTGAGTAAGCGCTACTAACTGTGAAAATCCCATCATCACTCAGTCCCCAACATGGTCGATCCTTAGCACCAGTAACCACATCTACCACTATGAGTGCAACCGAAAAATATAATGATCCGAAAGTTAAGGAGAAATTCTCGTCATGTCCCAATCCAAGCCATGATGCCATAAATTTATCACCTTTAAATCCAATTGATCGGGTGGTGTATCCAAACATGATACCTCAGATAGTTGAGCAGTCATTAACCATTTATCGGTCCAAAAGCATGAATCTTTCCCATCACCAATGATCCACTGCACATTAGGTAACACAACCTCTTTAACACATGAACAAATTCCACGCCATGTCAAAGACCAATTACTCTTAGGCAATAGCCACGAATGATCTCTAAGGCCCTTAATTGGTACTTCGATCGCAACAATAGAGTCAACAAGCTTGAGTTACCATCCAAAATTCTCCAGCCTACTTTGGCAAGTAGCGCCTTATTCATATCATGAGATTTACGAAGTCGTAGACCCTCCATTTGTTGAGGTTTGCACACCATAGACCACGACAAAAGATGTTGCTTATGTTTCTCAGCCGTACTACCCCAAAGAAAGTCACGAGAAATTCTATTTAAAGCTTTATGCGTAGAAAGTGGTAACAACGCCAAACTCATCAAATGCATGGGCAAAGAATAAAGCACCGACTTGGTATATATTAATCTCCCCGCCATACTAAGGCATTTACCTTTCCACCCAGCCAATATAGACTTCACACGTTCAACAATTGGGGAGAACATTTGTTTATTAACTCGAGAGTGTAGTACACGCATTCTCAAATATTTCCCTAGATCTCTGGTGACCTGAATACCACTCGCAACACTTATGTTCAGCTCAAGTTCCCGCAGAACATTCCTAGTAAAGAATATCTTTGATTTCTCAAAGCTTATTTTTTGTCCAAAAGCTATACAAAAAGTCTGTAGAACTTGTCGTATGATTCGAATTTATCCCAAAGAGGCTTCAGCAAATAATATGAGATCATCTGCAAAACATATATGAGACAGCTTTGGCCTACCACGAGACAAAGAAGTCGGTTTCCACTTTTTGTCTTCGATTGATCTATCAATCAAATGGCACAATCTCTCGAGACATAACACAAATAGGTATGGTGAAAGAGGATCACCCAAACAAAGCCCACATTGAGGTTTAAACCCCTGGGTTCATACCCCATTAATCAAAATATTCATAGTCGGACCACACACAAATTGAAGAATCCATCGCACCCATTTATCCAAAAAACCTGCAGCCTTGAGTGTGTCTTCGAAAAAATCCCAGCGTATTTTAACGTAAGCTTTTTCTAAGTTGAGTTTGAGCAGCATCCAACCTCTTTTGCCTTGCTTCTGATTCATAGAATGAACCGCTTCTTGTACTATAAGAACATTGTCTATACTTAGACATCCCGGAATAAAGCTTGATTGTGAATGACCAACTAACTTCGGAATCACTACCTTCATACGAGATACCATCGCCTTCATAACAATCTTAAACAACACATTACATAAACTGATCGAACGATATTGAGTAATCCTTTCAGGTTTCTCAAGCTTCAGAATTAGGACCACTAACGAATCATTTGCACCCGGTGGCAAACTTCGTGACCGAACTACCCACATCTTCCCAACATTTTTGGTAAAACACATGTTGGAATCCATAGGGTCCCGAAGCTTTATACCTACTCATCCCACAATATTATTCTCAATTTCCAAAGCCAGGAAAGGTTTATCCAAAGCGGTGAGTTCATATCTTGATAATTTTGCAAAGTCATACGACGGTAGTGTTTCAACAACCTCCTCAATATCTCTTGTTGAATACAGTCTATCATAATAATTAACCACCAAAGTCTCCAAAGCTCGTGGATCCAAAACCCAATTATCCATATCATCCTTCAACATTTCAATACGATTCCTTTTCCTCCTGATTATGGTACTAGTGTGGAAAAAGGTATTATTTCGATCCCCCTCAACTATCCACTTTTCTCGCGACTTCTGAAACCACATCATCTCTTCTTGTTCAAGAACAGTATTGAGTGCTTTAGAAACATTCACCTCATCCTCTAATAATTCATCGGTAAGTGAAGCTTCAATGTTTTCTCGTATCTCTTGCAAGTATGCAAGCAATCTTTCTTTCTTCCGCTGTACATCACCAAATATTTCACGATTCACTTGCGCAATGTAGATTGGAGTTTCCGAAGAGCTTGAGAGACCGATACATTTAGATTCCAGGAGTTCTTGATTAGGTCAATGAAACCAGGATGTTGCAACCATGCTACTTCAAAGTGAAAAGGTATATGGCTAGGATTACAATCTCTCTTCCGTTCTAGTTAAAGGTAAAAAGGACAATGATCCGAAGACAATTTAGGTAAGTGAGTTACCGAAGCTTTGTGCCACTTAATACGTGTGTGAGCGCAACACAGGATCATGTCTAGTCGCTTGGCCACAAAAAAAGCGAGCTTCATTACCCCTTGTCCACGTAAACTTAGTTCCATTGAAGCCCATATCAATAAGAGAATTAAGATTAATCCAAGTACTGAACTCAATAGAATCAGTAGAAAGGCAGCCATTTCCACCACTATGTTCATCTAGTCTCACAATCGTGTTAAAATCCCCACCAACAATAAGAGGGCCATCAACAAGAGCAATAGCATCCGAAAGTTTCTGCTAAATACCGGCTCTACGTGATACATAAGGTGCAGTGTAAACCGAAATCACATGAATCATTTCTGTCTCGGAGACTAGCTTGATATGAATAAATTGCTCATCCGAATAATAATGGTAACCACGCCCACATTACTATTCCAGAGAACCCATAATCCTCCACTTTGTCCATTAGCATCCACTCTAAATGAATTATCAAATCTAAGATTACAACAAATGCGTTTCGTCGACTCACCTCCTGCATGAGTTTCAAAAATGGCTAGTCGTCTGTATCAAATTTCTTCAAAAGATGCCAGATAGACCGTCTAAAATTGGGTTTATTCGCCCTCCGGCAATTCCAGAACATAAAATTCATCATAAACATAAGTACACACGAGTAAGGAACTACCGGGATGAAATATTATGCACTACCCACATCGGCTCCATCAACCTCACACGCTGTGTTTGTTAGGCGAACAACTTTTTCAGGACAAGTGGATGACTTAGCTAACTCTGTCAAGACTTGTCCAACTTCTCGCAAAACACCATTCGGAGGGTCTATCTTGGACAAAGGAGATCATGAATGAGCGTTGAGAGAAGAAATTTTCAACAAACAAGAGTCCAAAGCAGAAGCTAACAGTGTCCCAATATCAACTGAAACTGCAGCATTATCACCAGTATGAGGACTCGTCAATAAGAGCTTTGGTTCCAAGTTAACCAACTCTTAACCAAAAATCAATCCTGGGGATAAGACTGGAGTATTCTTCTTACTCTTTGATTTAAAACTCAGTGTTGTCTTCTTACCACTTAGACGCTTAGCTTTTGAATCCTCATGCACCACCGGACGAGCTGAAGGAAGTACATGGCTTGAAGCAACTACACCCTTCGTATTTGTATCCTGACTCTCACGTCCCATAGAAATCAATCTTGGAGCTATATTCTCCTTATCACCAGAAATACCACACCTAGATATGTCCATATCATCATGAGCATTCTCAACGCTTAAGCCACCAAATTTGTTAGCTATGACAACACTTTCGTGACTCTTTGAAACAGATACATCTTGTGCAACGTTTGAAATTTCTTTTCCAGAGGTCGAAGGATTAGCAGCCATAGACGAGTCAACACTTTGTCGACTTTTCCCTCGACGCCGCACCTGAATAAAACCATCATCGGCTGAGGTATTCCTTGGCTTTGGATGTGGATGAGGAAGTACCAAAGGAGACTCTCGTGATACTGAAGCACTTTCATCACTCACCACCATGGGAGGGATAGAACAGTTTTGAACCTGATGTACAGAAATACCACACCAAGGACATATATTCGAGAGACCTTCATATGAAGCAAAGTAACGCTCCCTGTGTACTGTAATTGAACCTTTTAGAGGAAGAGACAAGTCAATCTCCACGCAAAGTCGGGCGAAGTGTCCACGAACAAAATTCAGAGTCGAAATATCCACTTGAACCGGTTTACCAAAACCACTTGCTATTCCCAAAAGAATGGAATCGTGGTACAAATACATTTTTAATTTTTCTATACAAATCCAAATAGGCGTTGTTCGTATATCATGAACAGAAGGATCAAACTTTGGGGTCCAAGCTTGTAACAACAAATAGTTACCAAACATCCTCCAAGGTCCACCCGATAAAGCAGCAAGATAATCATGTTCAGCACCAAATCGAACTAGGAAAAATTTTCGTGGCAAGTCAATAACATGCATTTCTCCCATAGGATTCCAAACTTCATGTAATTTCTTTGTCATGGCTGCAATATTAACATTTCTCCCAAGAACTTTTATGTATAAGCAATTTTCCCAAAGAGAGTACATGGCTTGAATCACATCATCACCAACTATGACAGCCGCTTCTCCTTTCTTTCCTTGCGGAAAATCTACACACAACCGTGATTCAACAAAATCCCTCGGAACTCGAGAAACAGGAATAGAGCCACCTCCTACACAAGTTTGTGTGATCATTTCAGTCCATGATCTAGGAGCAAAACTCGATGACTTCGACATACTAACATCCACCGTAGCATCATGTAGTCCACAAACCGTTGAAATTTGAGGTTCAAGTTCAAAAGAATCCGCATCAATGATCGCATCATTACGGACAGGGGGAGTAATTGCAGGATCCTTCATAGGTGTGGACCATGTTGGATGTGATACGAGTGGCTCTGCTCGTTCACCCACGTCAATCATGGTCTTATTCACACTCCGAGAATCCAAGGCCAAATTTCTTTCTTCTCGTGTCAAATTCATGTGACCATAATCCTTCATCAAACTCGAATTTTCATTGTTTGATGGATCATTCAAAGGTGCAGACCATGTTGGATGTGATATGAGTGGCTGATCTCGCTCACCCACGTCAATTATGGTATTAGCCCCCGCAACCCTAATGTCTATGGCCATATCTTCATGCTCTTGTCTCGAATATTCACCACCATCATTGTCAACCACCATCAAGCTGTCACCACCATCCACCTCCAGATCCACCGAACACGATAAAGGGGGAGGGTCCGGAGGTTCCCCACGAAAACCAGCATCAATAATCGTACCTTCCTCCGCAATTCTCTTTGTAACCCTAGTCACCTCACGAAACCATTTCGCTGTCATTCTTTTATTTATCATATTTTTTATGCTTATAGTCTATTATTTTCATAAAATACCAGTTTCATAACTTCTTATTTTTTAAGGTATCATGAAATTTATATGAGTGTTAATTTTAAGCTAGATAACCAAATTTCAATATGTTATTTCCATTTCAAGATAAATCCTCTCATATTTTCATTTTAATAAAATTATAGTCTGCTTCCGTGTTATGTTGGTATTTAATAAGAGCGAACCTGTAGAAAAATGAAATATTATATCAATGTTTCAAAAATAACAAAAAAAGAATGAAAATATATAGCTGAATGACGAAATTTCGATTTTCTGCCGTAAAGTTGAAAATATATACTTCTCTTCAACATCGAAATATTAATTTGTTCGTGAACATACCAAATTACATATGCAGAAGTCTTTAAAACTTTTTTTTTTTTTGACGCTAGTCAATTTGAGCCAATTATTCAGAATGAATTTCGTAAAACGTCGGTAGCTGTAAGTGTCCAAATTCCAAAATTATCCAGAAACTACAAAATTAGTATGACGTGTGGATAATACAATTTAGATACATTAGTATATGAGGAATAGTTTCAAACTATTTATTAAAAATAGTTAAATAAAAATATGGAAATGAAAATAAAAGGAACGGAAACATAGGAGAAGAGGACACGGAAGCGAGACACAGAGCAACTCTTTGTCTATCGAGATTCAGTAGGTCCCATGTCCATTAAGTCAAACCAGAACAAAACAATTTACACAAAACCCTAATTCATTCACTTTTACACGAAACTCTCTAAAGCTTATTTTGATTTACTCAAATTTTAGATAAATATATTACTTTTACGGCGATTTTGCTGATATACGAGAGATAGAGAGAGACATAAGATAGAAACACGAAGCTTCGATGGCTTTTTATGTTATGACTTATGGTCTGACTTGAGCCGAATATTTATCTTATTCGCTTTTGATATTATTCAGTATTCAGTACACAAATTTACCCCAAAAACGACTATAAAATGTTATAAACAAAACGTTTTTATCCCTATTTTTCTTTCTTACGTAATCACAGTACTTTGATTTCTTTAAGTCGTTTATTGTGATAAAATGTCGATATTTAGATGTTGACGTAAACTGAATTAAATCATATATTTATCCATATAGATATGTGAATTCAAAGCTTACTTATGTCAACATAATACATCTATTTTGTTAAGCATGATCTTGTATATTATACATGCTCATAACATCGACAATGTAGTTTATTAATCATATATTACATCTAAAATATTAAAGATTAAAATATTTGTGTGCTCGATGTTTTGGTTGTAGTTAGAAAGTACATTCACTTTTGATGTAAAGCTCCTAAAGCTAAAATTTCTACTTATGATTAAAATATATTTTAAAGGTAATTAACAACTTTAGGAAAATTGAAGGAAGAAAATTTGTATAAAATGTTACCTTCCAGAAGAAATAATATTTGCCGGTGGAGATTTTAATTAGTTTTAACATGTGTTATTTTCTTTACGAATCACCTGCTATCTTTGACCAATTAAGCTGATACTTACATAACAACTACATGCAAAATGTTTATTTATTCGTACGTCAAATTATCATAATTTAATTTACATATAGGGCAATATATGGCAATTATACCACCTTATATATATATATGTTCATATTTTTACAATAACTATTGATAGTTTTGATTTTAATTAAAATTTAGAATAACTTTTGGAGTAGGACTAAAAATTGACTGTAGAGTTAGAGAAAATTTGAAGTGACTTTCTATTTAGAGTTGGAGAAAATTTAGCCCTTGAAGCGGCTTTTTTTCTTACAAGGCAGGTTTGATAAATCTAATACTTTGACTTGAGTTATTTTGTAAGCTTTTCTATTTTTCTCATTTAATAAAATATAGATAGAATTTGATGAATACAAACAGCCTATAGAGTAGGCGACTTTTTTTTTCTTGAGATAGTTAGATCCAGTGGAATTTATTTTATCTTGATCATAAATTTTTTTTTGTTAATATTGGATCGACAAGACCTGATTCATAATTTAAAGTCTACCCCTAAAATCTTTTTTTTTAAACTACCATAATACAACGAGTAGAAATCGAACCATAATGTCAAGTTATTAGCTGGATCATCCTAATCACCAAATTAAAAGCAATTCGGTGGTCAAAAAAAATTCAAACAATATAATCTAATTTATTTTAAAAAATTACCATAATCTGTTAAAGAATATTAAAAAAACTTATTAAAATAATCTAAAATAGAGTAAAAAGTGTCAAGATAAAGACTTGAACCTTTGTTAGGGGGGTCAAAATGTCATAAAAACCAAATATGCCATAACATATTTCAGCATTTAGACTTAGTTATAAAAGTTTCATCTAGTTAAGGGGTCAATGTGACCCCTAATTACCGTGTGAGTCCGTCACTGGTTAAATCGATGGAGGTCTAATCCCTAATTCAAACTCTCCACATCACAAATACTATCACACGGAAATGCACAATTTTTTTTTGAATCAGATTGGAAAAACTGCATAAATAGATATTTAATTAAAACAATTTTTAATCCTAGCTCGGGTAGGGGCAAGCTGGTAGAATTCATATATATGATTAATGAAAAAAACAGATCATATGTTCGGTTATGAATGATACTTAATGTGAAACAATGACAAACAAGTTAAGGTTGGGATCAACGTGACAACGAATTTTCGAGTTAGATCTCCCACATTCTTGTAACAACTAATTTGTCATTACATGGTTAAATTTGAATTTAAGAGATTAGTCAATTGTTTGAAAATTTCTCCAATCGACACCTTTTCTCACGAAACAATATTAAAATGTCATAATACACATTTATGAGAATATTATATAATGAAATTTGGACCTTATAAAGAGGAAAAGAACTCCCATGTGCATGTGCTATACAGATAACATTTATTGCTTTGCCAATAAATTTCACACCCTTTGCTTAACTGTCATCTTAATAATTTATTATCTTATGTTCCTAAATTTAAAATTTGATCTCTATATGAAATAATCTATATTATCAAAATGATATGTAATATTAACTTTATCAAATAACTTGTAAATATCAAATGATTGGATACAATGATGCTTCAGATCTCTTTATATGGATGAGACTCCATCGAAATCAGTAGATCTTTCAATCTGTTGGATTTCAGATTTCACTCAATTTCCAAAGAATGTTTCTATACAGGGCTCATGAGCAAAAAAAAAAAATTTCCTTTATAAATTAAGGCTCTAAAGTAAATAATTGCAATGCAAAAGAACTATTTTTAACTCTTTTTACACCAGGTCTCTAATATATTAGAGTCAGGCCTACTAGAGGATAAGGAAAAGGAAAACATAAACAAAGGTCTTGTCTGTTAGCTCCACTCAATGAGACAAACAACTCAAAATTGTCTCTCAGTTGTGACTTCTGGAATAAGACTAGTTGACGGTATCTCTAGTGGCAGTTGTAGTCATCGCGAGAATGCATTCTGCCTTGAGTTCAGGAAACAGCATTGATGCCTTGAGACAACAGATACTACAGCAAACAGAGAAAGGCAATCTACCAATTGCCAAAAAGCTCTCACCATTCTGATTCGCAGTGTGCCTCATCCACAACGACAAGTGATCATAGATAAAGACATGGCAAAACATTGACAAAAATTTTACATTCAGAAGTCTCTCGGGAGATACATAGAGAAACTGAAATTAAACAACAAATCCATTCATAAACATTAAGCATATAGGCTCTGTAGAACACACCATAATTATGCCTTCTTTTAGATTGCGCAATGTTTCTGTTGCTTCCTCAGGTCGGTCTCTAATGAGAAAGAGTTCCAAAAGCAGACTTCATCAGAAGCTTCTAAAGGCTCTAAAACGACCCAAAACTAAGACCAGCCACAAACAATTTGTGGCACACATCTGGCTACTGCTCAAGATACCACCCCTAATAATTGAAGGCAAATGCTTCGACTGATCATCATCAGTGACACCAAAGGACTAACTGGTAGCATCAAGAATGACTCCTAGGTGCTAGAGAACAGACCAAAGTGGCACAGCCACAGGACTATATATATATATAATCTTAAATTTCAACATTCAAAGAAATTATAAAGGAAATCTTAGTACATAAAAATTTATTGATACACATCAATATAATCAAATCAAAACAAAAACTTTACAATTCATGCCACTAACCGGCAACCGAAATCATGTCTATGTTCCTCTCACAAATTAGCTGCAACAAACATATATACTAAATACTCTAAATCGGAGACCAAACAACAACAAAAATAAACAATCACAAACACTATGAACAAACAACATAAAATTATACTAGTAAACAAGTCAGAGAGTGGGTCGTGGGTCATATCACATTATCGAGCAATTGCACTTGGACTCCAACTTAGGAGGAGGTTTCAAATTTTCTCTTTTACTTGGAGGAACTCCAACGTTACCTATCATTACTGTTTCACCTGCATTTTCATCATTTTCTATATACACTTCTGTCTTCTCCTCTGTCTCCGTTTGCTTCCGACTAGCTTTTGCGGATTTCGAACTCCGTTTCTTCGCCTTTGTTCCACCGCCGTGTGCATAACTACTGTTTGCATTCGACTTTCCAAGTACTGTCACTGTTGGATGCAACATTTCTACTTCCGCCGGCAAATCATTTGCTTTATCTACTGCTAATGTTGCAGCCTTGTTAACTAAATCATGAACAATGGAGCTACAAAAGAGTATTGTATCAGTGGCTTCTTCAAGTGTGAGGCTCTTTGGCTCTTTTCGACCTTCACACTCCACAAGTACGGTTGACTCATCTTCAGAGAGGAAAAAAAAGTTGTAAGCAAAAACTGTACAACACCATAACAAATAATTGGATGCCAATTAGATTAAAAATGGGTTAATACCTGAAGTTTCGTTTACAGGAGCCAAGCAATTGTGGTGGTCTACAGAAGCATGTGCCATACTCTTCACTGAGCAGTCCTCCACTGAGTTTAGGCTGCACTCTGCCTCTAGAATTTCTTCACGAACCCCTAAACTAGGTAATTCGGGTTCACAACTTTCGGGTTCCATTTCTGCGGCCTTTGCAGGTGATGAACAATGACGAGGAGAATCATTTATATCCATTTCTTGTAGCCTAGAGTGCTCATAGAGAGAACAGTCATCAGTGACAGGTGATGCACCTAATTCTGATGTGCTCCTTACATGAGCCGGTAATTGTCCTGTCTCCACTTTGGTTATCATGGTATTGGCTACATCATCTCCATTTTCAGACAATTCATAGTCAATTATCATGGGGTTATGTTCTACTAGCGAACCAACTGCATTGGTAGAAATACCAATTGATCCAATGCTTTCACCAAAATCAGACTCCATCACGTTGGTGTCTTTACATTTCGAGTCTTCGAGTTCAGGATAAGATTCTTGATGATTTTCATCATGTGTACATGTCATTTGGGCAACACACACTTCAATATTGTCCTTTGGCATGTGATTTAGAACTTGCAAGACGTGGCCTGACACGCCAGATGAAGATGACATAGTGCTCAGGGACTTGGAGCTGGTATCGTACCTATGAGTCTCCATGTCAAGTGTACTCCCGCTTCGTTGTCGTGCATGGCTTCCCTTCCTTATAGAGGAACCATAATCCCAAGATGAAGATGCAGAAGCAGTTTCTGTGGAGCTTCTAAGACTAATACTTCTATCTCTTGAATAAGAAAAACCTTCATATGATCTGGTAAAACAACTGGAGTTGTAGGCTTGAATATTGGGTAGCTTCATACTGACCGATCTCTTTATGAGCAACGGAGTGTCTCCAATTTCTAGAGAACCAATCTTTACCTCATGATGCTTACCAGAAACCTGCGTTTGAGTATCTTTTGTGCCTATATTCAATGGCCCACAACCAGAGTAAGACTGAGTTCCATCCTGCTGATTTAGCATCTCCACATTCGGCTCTTCCGAAGCCCTGGCATTAGAGCTCTCGTGAAGCTGATATTGATCTGCCTCGTTGGAATTATCACGCTGCTCAATGTTTTCTCGTTTCTCCACAATTTCTGCTTCGGCCATAGCAACAGGCAGTGATTCTAGCACATGTGTCACAGGGATATTTTCAACATATGACTTCTTTTCATCAAACATTTCCTGAGACCGCTTTAAGGAATTTTCATCAAGAGCTCTTATTCCGGGGGAATCTGTTTCCACTAAATTGTGTTCCTCCCTGCATTCTGGACAAATATTTAACTCGCTTCTAGTTGTTTCGGAGGCATGATAGTGGGAACCACATCTACCACAAACCTCCATAGTTTCAAGAGAGACGTCTTCTAAAATGTCTTCGCCTACATGATGACTACCATGAGTCGAACTGTTTTCAACATCAAAAACTTGGTGGTTGGCCTCCTCATTCACGCTAGACTTGCATTCAATGACTTCACCTTCATCCATATCATAACGCTGATCACTGATAGAACTCTCATGACGCTCATGTCTACTAACTTCATTCGATAGATCTACCATGCCAAACGCAGCACTTTCTCCATGTTTATTAGGGTAAGCCAAATTCTCAACTTCAGATTGGAATACAGGGATTGGATCACTCCCTTTAGTATCTGACATGAACCCAGTAATTGGGCTCGAACTTGAATTGCTCCCCACTGTTGCAGTAGAATGTCTTAACATAATGTGATGGTAAGACGAACTACCTTTCCCAGAGTAAATGCCTGTGCTAGGAAGGCTAGAAGCAAGAGGTCTAAACATACTGTGATGGCTTTTAGGATGATCCTGCATGAAAAATGTAGATGATAAACAATTTTTCACATATCTCTGCAAATTCAACTAAGGGAAACCAGAATGCCTATTGAAGTTGAACTATGCTATCCGTAATCGAAGTAGAAGGGACTTTAAAATCTACAAAAACGTAAAGAAAACAAATGGAACTACGAGACGAGCGTTTTTGGTAGATAACACAGACAAACAACAATCTTCTATGATACAGTCTCACGTAATGCTGGATATATGTTAGAAAAGGTAAGCCAGGAGAACACGAACTTTTTAGCAATAATAAAAAACATTAAAACGGAAAAAGATGTGGCATGCTGCCTAATGTGTACCATTTGACGAAGAGCAGACTCAAATGGTCTTCTGGGTGCTGAACCAGGTGACAATAATTTTGAAGACCTAGAAGTTCTACTATTTGGAGATAGGCTAGCTCTTTTTGAAACGGCACGCTCTGAGCCACCTACGGGAATAGACTGTAAAGAAGGAAGATCATCATCTCCAGATGATGCTACTGAGCCTTTACTGTGAGAACTAAACCTATCACGCTCATGACTGTGAGATGAACTGACACTTCTGGAAGCACTCGGAGAAACAGATTGTCTGCTGCGTGTTGAGGCTGCATCCCTACCATTTCTGGATGCAGGCGAGGAGCCTCTTACGTAAGATGCAGGTCGATCACCCAAAGAAGTTCGGAGATTTGGTGGAGCTTCCAAAGAGAAACCAGGAATGTTTGATTGCCAAACATTTATTTTGGGTGAAGGAGAGTTGCCTCGACTAGAACTGACAGGAGAAGTTCCCCTGACAGCTGGTGATGCCTTGGTAGTTGACCCAGTGCTCATCCTTCGTGAAGTTGGGGTCGGAGATCTTGATACAGGTCCTGAGGGTTTCCCAGGAGTAGGAGAAATTCTCCTAACTGGGGTAGCTGATCGTCGACCAGACGCTGAACTAGCATGGCGTGCTGAAGATGGCCTTCCCCTTATCTGCTGCATATTGTCAGCTCGAGGTGATGTACTTAAGCGGTTTGGGCTTGCGCTCCCCTTACTACTACGGCGGCTCTTCTCCATCTACACATATATTTATGAATATTGAATTAGGAAGTGCAATAAAATCTTATTTGAGATCAACAGTGTTACATATAGAATAATATTTAATCTAGTATAGATGGATACCGTGGAAGATCTAGATAAGGAAATTTGACTCTGCGGTCTCCCTCTTCTCACAACATTAGTTGATGGTGGTACATCATCCAATGAGGGAAAAAGTGGTGTGTCTGGAGGCGTCAGCAACCTTTCATTGATTATGCAATAAGCTTTATAAGATTATGAGTGGAAACAATAGACAAAACTACAGTAACGCGACCACAAGCAGGGGAAGCAAACTTCTTTGAGTGTTACTAAAAGAGGAAGATAATTAACCTCGACTGGGCTGAAAGACAGTATTATACAGATTTGTAGTAACATTAAACCAGAAAGAATATAAGAAACAATCCACGTTAGATATGAAAGCTACCAGTCATAGTCATTTTTATCGTCCTCTGCATTCAGCAATCTGCTGCTCTCTCCTTGAACAGGAATAGTGAACTCTGAAAAATGCTTCAGTTTTGTAGCTGAAAATAAATGTCCACAATAGAAGGAAAATAGTTAAAATCATGGTGACGCAGATTAATGAAATCATCTAAGCTAATGCATCTAACAAAACTAGCTCGACGTGCAGCCAGTAAGAAAAAAAAAACTTACAAAATGCATCTTCAAGATCATCAGATGACTGAAGCAAGAAACTATCTCTTTCTTTTTCTTGCATCTCACTAAACAAAGCAAGATCCTCATCTTTGTCTCTGAATAGAATACCATATTCAATGCTGTGTCCTCGTCTGTGTTTCTTCCCCGGAAGTTCCCTGCCAGGAGGGCATCTCTCCGGCATTGAGATGCAAGGATTGGAATCTATCATTGTGTTTATTTTCCTGTTATATCATTTAAACTTTGTTGTACAAACGACTTCATTCATAAAAGTTTTGTCGTTATTAAAACAAAAATCTATCACAGATCTGTATTAAACCACACATTAAAATTTTTGTAGTAATTATAACAACGGTTATATTAAACAGTTACAATATTTTACCTATGTAGTATTTGTATTACAGATTCTAGTCAGTCCTCGTATGGGATCTAGACATGTATCTAAGTAGACACAAAACTGAACTGGGAGATCTAAGGACTCTACTCGGTCCGACACTCAGACTTATGGAATGGACACAACTGGGAACTCCCTACAGCAAGGTCAAAAGAAATATTTAAAATTCAAGCACACATAACTACTTAAGTCTATCTATCAAAAGCTGAGGATCAATTAGAATGGTGGACAAATGACACTAGAAAGCTCAAGTTTGACATTAAAGAGACTTTCCAAAAACTGCAACAGCACAACCCGAGAGTGGAATGGGAAAAAGAAGTGTGGATCTCTGAAAGAATTCCTAAACACAAGTTTTTGACATTAAAATCGGTGTTCTACGCTTGATAGATTAAGTAATTGGGGTTTACCTGTACCGACAACTTGTCTACTCTGTGATAGATTAAGTCCTTTCTCCTGGTCTACTTGGTCTCAACTTGATTTCTTCTTTGTATCCAGAAATTCCTTAACTAGGACCTCAATCTCCAACAATTTCGAGCTGCAAATCTAGGTCAAAATTGAGAAGAAATTAGTCCCTACTTACATGACAAGCTACTATCTATGAGATCTGTAACTGAAAAAGAAATAATAAATTGCACCTTAAAATAGCTCGATCTATGGATTCAATACTCAAGCACATCGAATCACCATTCGGAAAAGAGTAGCAAGTTTAAGATCACAGAATTGTTCCTCCGCTTCAGATCTACTCCAAACGCTAGTTTGATTCACCTCCTCCTTAACCCCCATAGTCTTCTTCGATGACTACGCTTTAATGGCTATCACGCGCTGGTTGGTAATCGACGCTCACTGAAATCGCGATCATTTCGTGTTCAGATTACGGTGGGTACGGCGGTATATCACGGATCACCTTATCCATTGACGACAGTCTTATTTGGGCTTTAACCCATTTCCGATTTGTTTTATCAATGGGCCTCCCTCTTATTGGGTTCTCAACAATATAGGTCAAACTTTGTCAATACCGCGACCAAAACGCCGCGGTTGCGATACAGAAAAAAACGCGAAAAAAGGAGAAGAAACAGATTTTGGCCCTTTTGCTTCTGGAAACGTCTCTCTATAGAATTCGATTGTAAATATTCAGATTCGGTGACGGCGAAAAGAAGGCGGCGGATTTAAAAGACATCCATATACAAAGACGAAACAATTTTGGCTTAATTCAGAATTGTGGAAACAAATCCTCTCGACTGATTGAATGAGAAACCCTCCTCCGTCTCTCCTTTCCCTCACCGTCAACACCGCCGTCTTGAATCTCTCTCGCATCAACGATCTCTCACATCTACCTGACCATATCGTCCTTGACCTCTTCGTGGTAAAAAATAAAATAAAAAACTCTAATCTGATTCCTCTTTTTAAAATTGGTTTGAATATGGTTTGGGGGTTTTCGAATTTCGTGTAGAATTGGTATCTTTGGGTCATTAGGGTTTCAGGATTGTAGTTTCTCTATTGCTTTGCAGGGAATTAGTGTTTTTGTTACTGAACTCTTTATCTGTGTTCTTGTGGATTGTTTGAGATCCTTTTAGTATTTTGTTTATGAGAATTTTTGGTTTTGTTTGCCCCATTAAATATCGTTAGTGCTGATTGTATTCTCTTGCTGTTTCTGTAATGAATAGAGGACATTGCAAGCTGGGAAATTGAACCAGAGAGTTTTGATACTCTTTATGGAATCTGGAAACGAAGAAGTTCTTTCTCTTATCGACGCACTTAAAATCAAATTATACATTGCTCCAGTACTTCCTACTCGTAAGTTTTAGTGTTACTCTTTGATCTTTACAAGTGTTATAATGCTTAAACACTTCATTGTTTGATGTTTTCACTTTTCAAATTTGTAGGATGTCAAGGGAAATTTCCATTTACTGGGTTTAAGCGTTAGCTGAAGCATGAGCGAGTTTGAAAATTAGGTCTGATGTATAAAACGGTCAGTTCTTGATTGCATTTGTCTGTCAATTTTAGTCAGAAATACAATATGGATAACTGTAGAGATACATTGCCAGATTGAATTCTTCTTTTCTTATTTTTTTGTTTCTTCTCTTTGTGTATAAATTTTCAACGGAAGGGGTCTAAGTATATAAACACTTCCATTCTTCGTTTCTAAGCAATATTGGAAGCTTCTTATTTGCTGCAGTACTCTTGTGCCTCATTGATCTGCCTTTTAAGTTCAAGTTCATATCTCCTCTTATTCGTTTAGAGATCGAGCAATTTGACGTTTCCTTATGGGTTGGAAGTTTCCTTAAGCAATCTTGGAAGCTTCTTGTCTGATGCAGAGCTCTGTTATAAGTTTCTAGCTTTGATGGTATAGTCATCTGAATTTCAAGTCCATATTTCCTCTGATCCATTTATTGATCGAGTAATTTAAGCTTTTGAGGGTTGGTCTACAAAAGCTAGAACCTTTAAGCCGGTTGAAGGCGAGGGTTAATGTGCCATACGACATGATAAGAGACATGGTTCTAAAACCATATTCAACCGGAGATAGCCGGATCAGAACGCAAACCGAACCGAAATAGTGGGAAACTAAAGATAATAGTGTTAAGAATCTTGTAAAGAATGATCTGAGTGTAAAGGAATGGGTGACCTCAAAAATGGTGTTACAAAGGAAGCTGCCCCTTGTCGGTTTGTCCCTATCAGATAGAAAGTTCAGAGATGAGAATTATTGGAGCTAAAATTCAACTCTCTTTTGATTTAATTATTATTTTTATAATCAGAAATATGAACACAGAACGAATACAATACTTTATCCTTCCATGGTTTTGCGTAAACTAGAGGAGAAAACAAAGGGCAAAACCAGATTTCACTTTAAGGATAGAGTTTAGTTCAGATAACTCATGATCTGAGTGATTCTAGTAACATTTGTCTTTGTGTTTAGTTACGTTACGATTTTAAACTAAAAATATAAATTTAATTGTTTTAATTACTTTAATTTCCTTTCTTCGGAAAATAAAAAATATACTTGGTCACGAATTCATAGGGCAAGAACTAGTTAAAAACGATATTGTCAAAGTGATAAAATGTCCGAATATTCCCGCATATAAAATAAATCCTTAAACAACTCTTAAGACGACAATCTTTGGATCCATTAAGATTACGATCATCAAAATCCAAAATTTCCTTTTCCTTTATTGAGTTTCTGTAATTTACAATCGTATAAATCTCCCTCCTTCCTTAATCAGAAACAAACAAAATCTCTCCTCTTCACGAGATTTAAGCTCTCAAAGTTTGCTTCGAAACTAACAAAAAGAAAGATAAAAAGGCAAGAAGATTTTTACCTCCGCCGCAAATCGCCCGATGTCGATATCTATTGCTTACAGTTACCCAATTACCGGCGATCCATCGCCTTCTCAAGGGCCACCAAAGGTCAACAAAAAGAATCTAACAACGAAGATTCTCTCCACCTTCCTCGTTGGTCTAATCATGGTACCTGTAGCTATAACCGCGTTTCTCTTCATCGTCACATCTATTGGTTTCACCTTCGTATTCGCGTTTTACTTAGTTCTTCAGCGAGATTATCGTCACCATCTTCGACGCCATCGCCGTCACGAATCCTCAGATGGGTTATCTCCCAGATGCGTGAAGAAGCTTCCTCAGTTTAAGTTCTCTGAGCCTACAGAGTATGGAAGTGATTGTGTTGTTTGTATTGATGGATTTAGACAAGGACAGTGGTGTCGGAAGTTACCTCGATGTGGTCATGTGTTTCATCGTAAGTGTGTGGACTTATGGTTGATTAAAGTCTCTACTTGTCCGATTTGCAGAGATATGGTTTGTAGATTGGAAGAGTGAAGAAATTTTGATAGGTGAAGATGTTAGTTTTTAAAATAGAGTTGCAAGTGTTTTTAATTGTATCTGATTTCTTTAACTTGTTATGATCCAACAGAGAATGATAGATTGGTTCTTTTAAATGAATTTCTGTAGTGATGACTACATCAATTGTTGAACTCAATCTGGTCAAAACCACAGGATTGGGAATTGAAAAGTTTTAAGCTTGAGCATCCCTTTTAAAGCTCTCTAGTGGAGCAAAATAGATGTTTTGTGTTTTTCTGCAAAATTTTGTATTGATCTTTTTGATCTGATTATGTTAGATAACATAAGACTCAAGTGATAACTTCAGATAAGACTCTTGTCAATTTTCACTCCAAACATGTTGCTTATGTCATCTCCAATGATTTTATTGTAATTCACTTTAAGATTCAATCTTTGATCATGAATGTTTCTGCTTCAGTTTCTCCATGACTAAAGGAAGTTTGTTTCTTGCAACTTCAATTTACCTGCGTTCTATACTGAGTTATGTTAAATGTTTAGTTTCCTAATGTGAAAAAAGAAAGGTTTAAACCGAAGATTGAAAATAAGAAGAAGCTCAAATTAGTGCTGTGGTTTATATGTGAAAACTGTGATGAAGTCAAACTAGTTATTGGATCTTACAAAAACGCCAGTGCTTTTAATTTGGTGACGTAGCAAGAATCGTTTAATTTGTATTGACTTGTTATAATTGGACGGAGAATTATTGTAAATTACAGTACTAATGACTCTTTGATAACTAATTCAGACATGCGGTCAAATGTATTTGACTTTTTGTCTTATTTCGATGGCCTAATTTATTCACAAAAAACAAATATCCTTCTGATTTTCTTTTATGTAAGTTGAAAAAAGCAAAGGAGATTTGTTCTCTGACTCGTTCCGTGACTCAGTTAATTCCCTGTTATCCTCTCAGAAGAAATTAAACAAAAAAAGAAAAGAAAACGGTATTCTCAGATTTAGACCAAGAGGGAGAAGGAGGAAGAGAGTGACAGTAAGAGTGTCGGAGAAACATGAATCAAAGAAAGGATTTTATGTTTTAACTTCTGTTAATTTTAATTTTCTTTAGATCAGGAAAGGGTTTTTCTCGAGCTTGAGCTTCTTCTTCTAATGGAGTTAAAGAAGGACAAGCTTCTTATGTAAGTTTTTCTCCCAGCTTCAGTTTCTCGATTTTCCGTTAGATTTACGTTTCGGGTCATCTTTGTTCTTTTGACAGTATTGAAATCTGTCAGTTTCCTGATTTCTTACTCAGAAATCGAAATCAAGACTTTGCTTTAGATTTCTCTCTTTGTTGGATAATTATAAGTAAAGCTCTATTAAGTCAAACCTTAAGCTCCGGATTTAGGGTTCAGATTGCAGATTTGAGTTGTTTGTTACTTTGCAGGTTTTATTCAGAAGGGAAAGAAAGCAAAGAAGCTGTATGGGCAGTGAATGATCCAATGAGCAAATCATATAAACTTGCTTTACCAAATAGATACAATGATGCTTCAAAAAGCAGCATCAACAAGTCTAAATCTTCCAAAGTTCCATGGTACAAGACAATTCTGGATCCTGGAAGTGAGATTGTCTTGAAATGGAATTGGGTGTTCATTGTCTCGTGTATGGTTGCTCTCTTCATCGACCCGTTGTATTTCTTCGTGCCAGCCATTGGAGGGAGTAAAAATTATCCTTGTGCAACGACTGATAGGAGTTTAAGTGTCCTTGTTACCTTCCTCAGGACAATTGCAGATCTTTTCTACTTGCTTCACATTTTCATTAAGTTTAGGACTGGTTTTATTGCTCCCAATTCCACTACTAGAGTGTTTGGTAGAGGTGAGCTTGTGATGGATCCTAAGGCAATTGCTTGGAGGTATTTCAAGTCTGACTTCATCATCGATCTCATAGCGACCTTACCACTTCCACAGATTTTTATTGGATTCTTTATAACGGAGACAAAGAGCTACCGGTTTGATCATAACAACAATTCTGTCGCTTTGATTGTGCTCCTCCAATACATCCCTAGATTCTATCTTATAATTCCTTTAAGTTCTCAAATCGTTAAAACAACTGGAGTGGTTACAAAGACTGCTTGGGCTGGTGCTGCTTATAATCTTTTGCTATACATGCTAGCTAGTCATGTATGAATCCTATCCTTTCTTCTTCCATTGTTTTTCATTCGATACTATGATTGTGATTGACAATATAGCTTTGTTGTTTTTGTTGGGACAGGTGCTTGGTGCTGCATGGTATTTGTTATCGATTGATAGATATACATCGTGCTGGAAATCGAGATGCAATACAGAAGCTAACCAACTTCATTGTCAGCTCTATTACTTAGATTGTGATTCAACGTATGACACCAAGCAGATGAACTGGGCAAAAGTCACAGAAGTGTTTAAATATTGCGATGCACGAGATGGCAATTTCAGCTATGGGATATTCGAGAGTGCAATGACGAGAAAAGTCGTGACTTCAAATTTTATAGAGAGATATTTCTACTGTTTGTGGTGGGGATTGCAACAGCTTAGGTGATTACAAAGATCATCAAATATTAGCCTTTGATACCAATTGCTACTCTTCTTTTTATTACAAGTTTTAAACTGATGACATTTTCTTGTTATTATCATATTCTAGTTCTTATGGACAAAATTTGAGCACCACCATGTTCATGGGAGAAACCACATTTGCTGTGCTCGTTGCAATTTTAGGACTTGTTCTCTTTGCTCATCTCATTGGGAATATGCAGGTACCTATTCCTGCATTGGGTTAAGTTTCAAAGGTCTCTGCTTTTGTTCTAATGCTTCTTGGGTTTCTCTTTTGTTTGTTAGACATATCTGCAATCTATGACTGTACGAGTTGAGGAATGGAGACTGAAGAAGAGAGACACGGAGGAGTGGATGAGACATCGCCAACTTCCTGAAGATTTGAGAACCCGTGTTAGGCGCTACGAGCAGTATAAGTGGCTTGCAACCAAAGGAGTTGACGAAGAGATTCTCCTGCAAAGTTTGCCCACTGATCTTCGTCGTGACATTCAACGCCACCTTTGTTTAGACCTTGTTCGAAGAGTAAGTTTTCTTTCTGTTAAATTGTTTACCTCATGCTGTTTAGAAGGAATATCGAAAGGCATATTTGGCCAAGTATTCTTATATTGTTTTAGTTTGGGATTTTAGGTTTTTTTTAATGTAGTGCTAATTGTGTTTATTTATCTCATAAGTGCTAAGTTTGATTACTTTATCCTTACTCTTACACAAACAATGTGTTATCTCTGAATCATGCAGGTCCCTTTTTTCTCCCAAATGGATGATCAATTGCTTGATGCTATCTGCGAACGTCTGGTTTCTTCTCTGTGTACAGAAGGGACTTACCTGGTACGTGAAGGTGACTTGATCACAGAGATGCTCTTCATCATTAGAGGTAGACTCGAGAGCTCCACAACCAATGGTGGCAGAACTGGTTTCTTCAACTCAATTATACTAAGACCTGGAGATTTCTGCGGAGAGGAGCTTCTTTCTTGGGCTTTGCTTCCAAAATCAACCTTGAATTTACCGTCTTCTACAAGAACAGTTAGGGCTCTAGTTGAAGTGGAAGCCTTCGCTCTTCGAGCTGAAGATCTGAAGTTTGTTGCAAATCAATTTAGGAGGCTACACAGCAAGAAGCTTCAACATACTTTCAGATTCTACTCTCATCATTGGAGGACTTGGGCAGCTTGCTTCATACAAGCTGCTTGGCGCAGGTACAAGAGAAGAGCTATGGAGAATCATCTCACTGCAATTGAATCAAAGGAAAGTCTAGAAAGAGAAGAAGAAGAACAACAAGTAGTAGAACAAGAAGAAGAGTTTGATGAGGCAAGTCCTAGAACAAAGATGAACGTTGGAGTTATGATTTTGGCTTCACGTTTTGCAGCTAATACAAGACGTGGTATTGCAGCTCAGAGGGTTAAGAATGTTGATATGCCTCGATTTAAGAAACCTGAAGAGCCTGATTTTTCAGCTGAGCCTGATGATTGACTGATTCATTACTTAAGAAACGAAGCTGACTTTTTTCACAAGAGATTGTTATGACAAGAACACTACTGATCGAGTCTCCTGTTCCTTCTGAAGATGTAAAGAAAAACACTCACGATGGGTTTTAGTTTTGTACTTTTGAAACATCTTTTGTAATTTAAGCTTGAAAATGTTAATCTTGTTATAGTATTGAAGAACTCGGTTCTAAATTCTCTGAATGTAAAGATGAAAGTGGATTGTATACAAATCAAAGTCTAAAACTTTTGGTACCGTAACGCAGATCCAACAAGGATTAGGAACTTGGGCTTTTCTTTCCGGAATGACAAGAAGAGCGGCTCAATGTAATCATGGACTCTAGTAGATTGACTTGTAAGTTTAATATGTGATTAATAATTTTTTTTTTTGGTTTTAATGTTTAATATGTGAATTAATAATTATATTGAAAGTTTTCAAGAGATTTCGAGTCCAAAATAATAGAAAATATAGGGATCTTGTGCATATGCATGCACATCGAAGTGGTTTTGAATGAGAATATCGATATGGCACAAGTTTGATTGAACTTTAAATTACTGAACTATGAAAACATCGTTTTGCTAATATGATATAGATATATATATATATATATTGTATTTTGAATCTTATATTAATATGTAGGAAAGTCTTTAAAACATGCAAACTTTGTATTGACAAAATGCATATTATTGAATGGTTATTCAACATGTCAATTTTTTTAACAATTTAANTTCAACATGTCAATTTTTTTAACAATTTAACTCAATCATTATAATAAGGCCTGAAGAGAGTTTGTTGAAACATGGTTTACAATATATAGATTTCTAGAAGACCCTCAATCATTATAATAAGGCCTGAAGAGAGTTTGTTGAAACATGGTTTACAATATATAGATTTCTAGAAGACCCTTGAACATTTCGGGTTAGAAAATCAACTTTGAAGTTTAAATCTTTAAGATGAACGAAAATCTTCTGAAATTTTCAAAATATGAAAGAAAAGTTGGCTACTCTGTAGATTCTTCAATCATCTTCACTATTTCTAAACAGTCCCAGCATCCATAAAGAATATAAACTAATTGTAACCCACACTAAAACTTCAAACTCTAAATTAAAGGGAATACAGATTTTGCTCTATATCTTGTGTTCTCATGCTGATACTTCCTAATCCAATTGTGAAGCAAAATGATATGAGACCAAAGAAAGATAATTAGCCTATACAATATATATAAAATATAACTGGAGTTTAACTTTGGAAGCCATATATAATCACATGATATTGTTTGGAGTTTAGAAATGTGGGTTATAAATATGTATTATTTGATTTCATTGATGTAATATATAGATAACCTATACATACATATATAGTTATATACAGAATAATTGTATATATTAAAAGATGTCATAGTAGTTGAAGCTTAGTGTGTAGTTACTCACTATATAAGTTAAGTTCATGACCCCTTTCCAAAAAGCTCAAATTCAACATTAGGTTTCAATAATGTAAGGTTGAGATCTGCGACCCCTTTTACTTATATTTTAATACTCCTACATTCTTATATTCGTAAATCATTATCTTTACATCCTTTTTATGGCAATAATTAAAATGATTAAAAGAGAAAAGACTAGAAAATATATTTGATAATAAATAAGTCTTTTAGTAAAGTTGCAGCAAATGCTAAGATATTATATATTCCACTTGAAGACTATTCAATTACACTCTCACTCACCTTGGTGTTATCATGAGTTTCTTTTTGTCACTTCAAGATCAAGTATTGGCATAGTGATGATAAATCTTTCTTGTGAGATAAGTTGAATCTAATTAAACATTTAAGAATTTTCAAGTACTATAGTGTCTAAATGCTTTAATCTTTCTTTCTTTTGATTGATGGTATATTTTATCCAAGAAAAATACTTAACTGCTGAAATTTTTTCAATATAGTGTTTCAGATAACCCAACTATTAATTCTAGTATCATAAATTTAATATTTTTTTATTATTCGTGGAAGATTAAAAAATACTTTAGAAAGTAAAATTTAGGTTACATATCAATTTCGATTCAATTGTTGAATGCATATATATATATATACAACTAAGAAGTGAGGAGGTATAATGCAAATCCTCCAAAAAGATATAGAGATCATTAGGTCAATATAAAAAAGCTAAATAATTGTATGATATAAAGGCATGTTTTGGTTTGTCTTCTCCTTGTTCTAGTGCTTCTCTTTGGCAAAAATCCTTTAATTCAAAATAATATTAAAGTATATCTCCTTAATAATTTGCTGTCAATAGTTAGGTTATGAGCTGCTTTATGTCGAACAAATTCATATTTTAATAGTGCGAAAAGTATAAGATATGCGTTTGGTTATAAATTAAGAAAGTACCACAAAACCTCAGCCTTATCATTTACTCATAAAATCTTATAATATCTAAAAAGGTGAAGGAATAAAAAGGCAGTTTTGGAGGCTTTTGTCGTCAAGTGTCTAGCAGGGAACCGGTGTTATCTTTTGACTTATAAAAGCCAAAAATAAGTCACGATTATTGCTGCGAAAATCTGGTCTGCGTAATTCAATATGTATATGCATATCTCAATTTTTGTATATACATAATGAGTCGTCTAGAAGACTTGCAGGTCAATTACAATAGTTACCATAAGAGAACATATTATAACAATCAAATAAAATAATCTGATCTGTAATCAAACTCTAAAATCCTATCATGTTGAACTCATAAGTAATTAGAATTAAATTCCGGTAGAAAGGTAGATATAGAATATTTAACCGTTTGTAAAAATATTTCTGCAATATATATAAAAGTTTGATAAAAATGTATATAGAAAGGGATATGGACCATGTGAATTCACTAGGCATGCATGTAGTTGTTAAGTTGTAAGTTTAGATATAAGTGTCTATTAATACATTTATCAATTAAATATGTGAAAGAGAATGTGACTACATATTAACGACTAAAGAAGAACACTCGACTGCGAACTGAAAAGGTAAAAGTTAGTTCGTAAATACATATGATTAAATTGTGGATGTACCGAATGTGCTTTAAAATCAGGTCTAGATTGAGCAACAAAAGCCATGGCGTCATGTAGCTTTAGATGAGTAGACCAATACGTCGTAGTCGTTTCTTATTGTTATCATACGTTAAGTTAGGTTTAAATTTATTATCGGTGGTTGACCGGTTTGTAGGTTGAGAGGCTTTGAATCATTGGTCATAATAAATGATATAATCAAAGTCTTGACCTCAAGACCACAAGAGAACCGATGGCTTTACAATTTGAACACGTTTTGGTCAAACCGGTTTGGTAGTTTTCAATATGTGCATGCGTATCGACCAAGTGACTCAAAGACAATTACATTCAAGTGAAGTTAAACCCAAATGTGAATTTTAAAAAGAGTTTAACTTAAAGATGAAAAAACTCGTGTTTAAATCTAGAATGTCAATGCAAACTATTCGTTCTTTTCTCTATTTTGTCAAAAAAAAAAATTATAGCCATAAGTCAATTACAAACGTGATTCAATGTACATGAACAACATTATTGTAAGAAACTTTCTTAATAAAAGAGAAGAATATTAACTTATATGTAAATATTATGTAAACTTTTTTCACCAAGACTTTAGTACCATATTTAATTTTAAATGTACATAAAATAATAAACGATACGAATAAAGTGATTAAAGACATTATCTAGTGGAACAGCTCCACCAAACCATACAAAACTAATATCGTAATATCAAATATAAATCATTATAAAATATATATATATATATAAATCATTATCAATCTTCATATGATTAGAGTGTCATTAATCACTACTTTGATTCAGCACGAATATTGCCTTATTTCGAATGTATAAGATATATTAGCTTAAAGATTTCCAATAAAAAATGTTAAATAAATGTATAAAAAGCTATTATGAGATATTATTTAGTGTGATAGTGGTGAAGAACTATTTTATAATTAAATATTTGGTCCATGAGAGTGGTTGGATTTGCTGCTTTCATTCTAAAAAGGTGGAATAAAGACAAACCACATACTAGCAGAACCCACCCCTAGTATTTTAAAAAGTACAACCTTTTACTGAATTTAATGTCTCCTGAATATTACAAAACTTATTATATAGTTTTCATGAATTTGATCTGCTATAAAACTAATATTTTATTCCATAACACTCCAAGAAGAAACATACGAAAGAATAATCAAATGTTACCTTGAATTCATAGAAAAAAAAATTGCCACTATGTCCTTAATAAAACATTTATTTTTTTGATGAATTTTATTATTCATTTTTCACATATATAGTTATATATCTTTGAAAAAAAAAAAAAGTTATATATCTAGAAGATTCCTCCTCTTTTTGTCGAAGTATCTACTTTCTACTTTCATATATAAGCGTGTGAGTTATTCTCAGCCGTTGATTTGGATATGAGAACCGTTAAGATACGTTTGAATTCGTCAACAAATTCGCTCCTTTTTTGAATAACTTTTTTTTACTGTTAAATGATTTACCGAACTCTTTTCCATCCCCGCCAAAGACGGTTTAAAGACATCATAGATATTTACATCTTTACCCTCACCAATTCTCATAATTACGAATCTAACACTCACCGGAAAATAAGGAAATATCAAACTTCCACCGTCCTTATGCTACTCGGAAGATAGCCTCCAGAGACTCGATCATTCAAATCATCTTCAAGCTCAATCCTAATCACAGAATCTTCTGAAGAAGAAACTCGAGACTTAACATTGGTCAAGCTTGAACCAATTGCTTCCTCAATCCATTCCTCTAAATTAATCTTACTTAGCCAAATCGCACTAGCGATTCTCTCTAGTGCATCGTCTTCAATCTCCACTGTTAATCCATCCGATTGACCGTTAGATAAACGTTTCTTCAAAGATTCTGCGGTTTTGCTCTTGATCGACTCAAAATCCACTGGTCTAAAGCGTATAGTATCGTCTGCTAAACTCACTAGCTTGTGAATGAGGTTGCTGTTATCTTCCTGATCATGCTCGATTGTTACATCACTCGATGAATCGAATTCAGCTGCTTCATTCAAATCGAAACAGATCTCTTTTCTCTGTTTTGTTTTGTCATTGTCGCTACAAAGCCAATTCGGTTTACGTTTTCGGGTTCTGCTGTTGTTGCAAACAGAGACTTTTAACTGCCAACCTTTGTTCACCAGAGATTCTAGTCTCGTTTCATCTATAGGAATAACGTTTTCTGCTGAACCAAGTGCCGAATTTGCGGTTAGGATTATAATGACGTTCCCCAGACTAACCTCGCGTCCATACGAATCGCAGATCCTCCCTCGTTCCATCGCTATCTTCACGTTGTTGCGTAGCAATATATCTGCTTCATCAATGTCTTCCATTACAATAACAGCAAAAGGATTTCTCCTAACAGCTTCGGCGAATCTATCCAACGCCGTTTTACCACGGAGGTTTAAAACATCATCTGTCCTCGAACCAGAACCGAGACTGATAGTTATCGGTTGGCTTCCCAAGACAAGATCTGATAATGCAGACGCCATTTTGCTCTTCCCTACTCTGTCTGGACCTGTGAACATCAACCAAATATCACCTTTCGATTTCCCGTTTCCGTGCTTGCATTCCGTGATTGCTGCTGCTATCGAAGACGCTGCGTCGTGTTGCCACCAAACGCTTTTTGCTAAGCCCTTTAGTAGCTTCTTGAATAAATCGATATCGAATGACTCTCCTAGCTTTCCGGTACGAGCTTCTCGTGTCATCTTCTCTGGTGAAGATAAAACTCTGTTGGGCCGTCCAAGAACTAAATCTGTTCCCACTGGACTCCCAGGTGGAGTTATATCCGATCTCGAGTTTAGTTTCAGCATAGACAACGAAGAAGGAGCGGGTTTTTCAGACACAGACTGATTCGAATGGACACGCTTACAAAAGTCGTTCCATTTCTTCCTCAACTCCACAATCTGTTGATCTTTTGTCTACAGAAAACAAAACATAAATCAACATTCAATCAATTCTCACATATTTGGTTTATAGAAACTAATTTATCAAAATTACTTACCTTTTTCTTATCACCATCATCATTAGCTTTGGCGTTCTGCAACCACTGTGGCAAGACCGAGTTATTTCCCGTTACCCGTTTTTCCACTTCATCGACGTCGTTTTCGAAACTCCGCAGACACTGAGAACAACAGCTCATTCCTCTCGTCGGAATCTGACACCTTCGCGTCGGAGATATCGATTCGATCGAAAGGATATTGTTGCTTAATAACATAGCGTTGTTGTTATTGCTGTTAATGGTCCCAAGCCTAAGCAAAACAAAAACATCTTAGAATACAAAATACAAAATGAAACTTTGTGAGTAATTCAAAATTAAATAAGGAACCCACCTGGGGACTATCACCGGAAGAGGCGTTTTGGCGGCGATCGGAATAGCTTGAAGATCCCAATCATTCTCCATTGAAGGATAATAAACTTGACATCGTAAATAAGTCTCGCAAGTAGCCGTACCAATGAAGAATAACCTTTCTCTGTATCTCTCCAGAAGCTTCCGCATCTCCGCCACACCTCCGCCGTTCTCCGTCGGATGTTGCACTAACCATTTCAAATCACCGAGATCGAGAACAATACCACCACCGGTTGAATCCGAGTTCACGATCCTAGCCTCCACCAACCCGGAGATTTCACCAACCTTACTCGCTAAATGTAAAACTAACTCTTTCTCTAAACGAATCACCTGAAAATTACGAAGCGGTCCATCGGAGAATTCGCCACTCTCGATTTTCCCGAGAATCTCTTTCACGAGTATTTGTGGCTCCAAATCACCAACAAGAACCGGGTTTCTCTTTCGGGTTCGGATCATTATCTCAATAACCCGTTTCGTTTCGTCAGTCCTCTGCATCATTATCCCACTTTGCATCCCGGTGCCGTGTTGTTGTAACCGGGGATTAAGATAAAGATTCCGGTTAACCGGACTCGGTACAGGTCGATAACCGAATCCAATTGCAGACGTGTTAATAATTCCAGGTGCTCCGGTTTGTCTCGAATTATTCACAGAATTACCATTCAACGACTGTTCAATCGCTGATTTAACGGCGGGACTAGAAAAACTAGCTTCACGCATGACCCGACTCACACTCGGATCATCCAAAATCGATATAATAAGCTGTTCAAGCTCAACTTTCACAGCTAAAAGCGGTTGTTGTTGTTGCTCAGGACAACCACGTCGTTGATGAGCTTGAGCACGTTTTAAAGCAGCGGTTAAAGCGTTTGAAAGAAGCGGTTCTTGCGTTTGTGAAGGAGACGACGAAGTGGTTGTTGTAGTAGGAAGACGTTCAAGTGCGACGCTGAAACAAAGCTCAAGAGCTCGACACTGAAGTGGATGAGATGAGTTTGGATGAGATTTAATGCAAGCTTGTCGAAGATAACCAGAGGAAGAAGATAAGAGAGTAGCTGCCACGTGGAGTGGTGTTGTATGACCATGGTTACGACGTTTCGCCTCCGCAATTGACTGGTTTAGAACCGTCGCTGCTTCCGGCGTCAGCGTTTGCTGTATTGTAATTAAGTCTGCTCTCATCTCAACAAATTTTCTCAACAAGAGAAAACAAAGCTTTTTTTATATTGTTTTTGGTTTGTTTTTCTCTTTTATTAATCTTATTGAGAAGAAACCTTTGCATAAAGAAACTTTTTGGACCGGCCAAAGATATAAAATTTTAAGACGAAGATAAAATTATCTATCTGGTAAAGAGAGAAGATGGCTTTTTACAGAAAAACAAAAAGGCAATTATTTAGAAAGGTAAAAATCGAAACTTATTCAGTGTTGTGACTGTGTGGAAAAGAAGAACTTGGAGAAGAGAAGAGAGGAAAAGATCGGATCATTTGCCTTCACAAGAATTCTCTCATTATAGCTTTTTCAATGAGTCTATATATTTGAATTTATTGGACGCCAAAGAAACATCATTTGGTAAAATTACGAAACTACCCCCTTTGTGTCTGCGGCTATAATGGGACAAATGCCTCAGTCATTAACTTAGTTTGAAATTTTGTTTAGTTAGAATTGAGACAAAGTTGTCAAGATTAATGGAGAATTAGTTATTCACATTGAGAAAATATAGCTCAAATTAAATACTCCAATATGTCTACAAAGATGCTCTGTTTTCAGTGTCAACATAAGTAATTTAACTTAATTTAATTTTGTAAACATATTTTAACTCCAAAAGATAGAAATTCTTTTTTACTAATTGTAAGTATGCTATACATACGGTTAAGAACTAACTTTATATGGAAAAAAAAAATAGAATCGATATATGATGTTTACTAATTAAAACGATTATAAAAAAGAAGAAAAAAGTAATTACTAAAATTAGATGAGTGTGGAAAAAAAAAGGTAGCAACTAATAAAGTTTTGATGACGTGATAAAAGTTGAATCTAGTCAGAGAAATGAGACAAAATAACTTCACGCGTGGTAAAGTAGCGCGTGTACGACACCTATTGAAAGCTTTATGTGACAAAGTGACTTCGTAATTATCAGTAAGGTCAGTGTAAGTCACGCGCTAATGAAAACGCGTGAACATTGTTATTCTTTTGAAAAAAACGAAATATCAGTTATTCACACGCAATCCCTGCAAAAGGAATCGACTCAAAAAGCTTTTTCACCTTTTCATTTTTTGCCTTTTTTCTCTTTCTTGTCTCTTTTCCGCCGATCTAAAAGCTCTCTTTTTTCTTCTTTTTTTTTTTTTAGCTAATAAATTGTACTCATATTTACATATTGCGAGGAATCTATTCTTATATAGATCATTTTAAGATTTTTCTTTTTATTATTCATGCTCATTTGTATTTTTTAAAGTATATTCACAAATTTGTGATGAATAACAACTTGCAATCTTTATTGAAAAACATATAGCGGTGATATATATATGTTTTGACTTGAAGATCAGAATGTTGATTAATGTCTTTTACGCAATTTATTCAATCATAAATTTAAAAATAAAAATAAGATATAATATAAGAGAATGTAAATAGAAGTTTGTAGTGAATTATTGCTTCAACTATTATAGTTTCTGACATCGATGTATCGATCATGTGCAAGCCTTTGATTCGAAATACAATCCAAAGTGTCACACTCAATTTTAATATAATTAACATACATCTTCTCTATCAAAACAACATAACATAAGGTTATATTCATATCCTCGAGTTAAAAGATCATAGTATTTATTATTGCCCTAGCTATTACAGTTTTTTTTTTTTTTTGTAGGACCAAAAAGTATGTAAAACTAAACTGATAAAGTAAGATAAACCCTAAACCAATTTGAATTATACCAAATCACAATAAGCAAATGCTTGGACGACAGCTTTACATGCTTATGTGACAAGGAAAGAAATTACAAAGATTGTAAATTGATTTAGTTACCAACTTCTCACTTTTGTTTCATTATTTGGATAAATGAATAATAAATGCAGGGACAAGAATGGTAAGGTCATCACATGTGCCGATGTGCAAGCCGACCCAATAAATTTATAAATCATTTATTACACAATCTTTTTTGTGCTAAAAGACTCTTTCTTCTACACCAAACAAATTGTCTTCATTTCATTTGTTACCTCTCGTCATTGTATAAAACTTAATTAATACAGATTCCGTATTCAGAACCATGCAATACACTACACTTACAAATAACCTAATGAAAATTACTTAGGGACCCAATTACTAAATGCGATATAAAAAATAAGTGAGAAAGCTTTTTAAAATGTGGTAATGATGATTATAGAAAGAATAAAAGTAGAAAAAAATAAAAATAATAATTAGGGTAAGAGTAACGCACGCTTTGCCTTTAGGGTTACGCGTTTATCGAGTTCACTCACTTTTTAACAAACTCCTTTGCAGCCTTTTGACACCAAACTTTTCTCTGTTATACTCCTCTCTTGTCCAATTCCTCACCTCTTCTTTTTACTTTCGAATCATTTCTTTTTATTATTTTATATATTACCCTATATAATTATGGATTTGAACCATATTACTATAGATACATACACTCAGTGAATAATCTAACCAAAGAAAATTATTCTTAGGTCTATATCTAAATCAATTAAGTCAGCAAGAATTAATTTGTTACTAATCTTGGACGAATTTTTTCTAATCTAAAGGTTCAGTTTTCACCCAAGCATCGACTCCGATATGTTATTATTTCTGTTATTTATATTGGAATCTCTTACGCTGAAAATCAACATATACCTTTTAACCGTATATCTGTTAAACACCAGGTAACTCTATGTAAATATTCCTTCTAAGAAATAGAATCGAACCTAAGATTTTTTAGAACTTCAATAACTTTGGATGAATCATTGAGCGTTGTTACATAAATTAGTAGAAATTGTTAACACCATGTGTATTTTGGTTAATGCAAATTATGTGCTCTAAGGTCCAATACTCATGTCTTATACCAATCGTCCTTATGTTTGGATTCGGAGATTATACAAAACATATAAATAAGACCATTTTCACGTTAGCGTTTTTTTTTTTGGTAAAAATTCACGTTAGCGTTGTTCAAACGTTTGGTCACGTTATCCAATATAGTGACTATTTACCACCGAACGGTCACATGATTCTGAAAAGCTAAATTTGCTTTAACCAATAGCTACATAATATCTGATACTTTTTTTAACTACATAATAGTATCTGATACGAACTGAAACCAACTTACTCATTCTTATATTCAGTAATTCATAGATAATTTGTAAGATAGGCATGCCTGATTTAAAGTTATTTTTACTAAAAATCCTCACTTATATAAAATTGATTTGTTCTTTGTTCCGGTTTACATTGCAAACCGATTCATCTATAAGTTGGGTAATTGGATTCTCCGATCCAAGTTAATGGTCTCCGAGAAAACAGAAATCGTCGTGTAGCGAAGGAACAGAAATAAAAAAGCTGACCCAAAGAATAGAATAGTTTTATTGTGAAGACCACCGAAAAAAAAAAAGTGATAGTTTAAAAAGAAGTTAAAGAGTTTCAGCTTTCTGCATTTATTACAGCTTCACGTACAACTCTTGTCGACCTACTCTGTCTTTTATTGCCTATCCTTTATTTACTGTTTTGCCCTTTTCTTCTGTCCCTTAAAAACTCAAATAGAAATATGAGCCAACAGAAATTCTTTTTGAAATAATTATAGAGTCTAAATGGTAGCCGATAGAAACATTTGTTTAGCTTATCCAAAAATTTATACAAAAATTCAGCTGTTATTATTGGTATATACAACAATTCTATAATTTTATAATTTTTTTATTAGTTAATTTTTAATTAATATTTAAATAAATATATAATTAATTATAAATAATAAACTAAGTCGTGTATCTCTCGATATATAGATATTCATGATATGTGTCGTGTTTAGGAAGTTTTTAAGTTTTTAACTCACTCACTTAACATTTATTTGAGTATATTATATGGATTGAGCTTAATTCGGTATTTCTTGTCACCATTGAGTCACAACTGGTTGACCGATTATTCAAGTTTCTGCATAATGCAAATAGCGGGACTCGATATCTGGATGTGCAAGTGCGTTGCCTATAGTGGACTTACCACATGTTATTAGGCTAAATGCTACTTGCAAGTTTGGTATATATAGGGCATATTTTAATTATGATATTTTGTTATATATCTGAATTTCATACGAACTATTCAGTTTTGATTGAGTTTGAACTTACTTATTTTATTCAAAATCAAAATAAATTAAGAGTTATTATAAAAAATCTAATAAAATTCAAAATATCTATAAAAATTGAATATTTTGGAGTTTTGTTAATTCGTCCAAAATGAATAATACTATAATCAAATTTAAAATTTTAATACCGAATATTTTAATATTCAATTTTTAATAAAAAGAAAATTTAGGTATATAATTGTTTTTAATGTATTTGGATACCCATTCTGTTCTTTGGATTACTCAAATTCGGATTTGGTTTTCAGATATATAAATATAAGTTTCATTCAACTATATAGTCAATTCCAATTCGATTTGATACCTTCTATTTTGGATTGAGTTAACTTCAGTTTTATATGTTACTTATTTATATATATATATATATTAATATTATGGAAGTTTATTTTTATATAATATTTTAATTATTATTTAACCTTTTAAGTATTTGTTAAATTTTTTAATAATTTATTTTAAAATTAGTTTGTTTTGTAGGGAAGTTGTTTTTTTATTAAACTAATATTTTAAATTCTACCAAATTTAGTCAGATTATACTGTTACTATTTGATTTTAACTTATTCAGCCAGATTTCACTAAAAAAATAAAATATAAATTCAGTCAAATTCTACATTTAACTAGATTTAGTTGCTACCATTTAGTACAATAGTATGATTTACTAAAATGTTCCATAATTCTACAATATTATGTAGATTTTTAAATAATTTAAAATCTTAATTTAATATAATTTGACCAATTATTGAAAAATACTACAAGAATTTTAATAGTCCTAAAGTAGAGACACACTAAATTTTATATGAAAAATTACCAACATCCCGTAAAATGAAACAAAAAAACCTAAAGCATCTAATGAAATGGAACATAAGGAATATAATATAAATGTCAAATAAAATAAAAGATAATGATTGCCGTAGTTAAAAAATTCATAATTTACCAAAGTAATTTATATTTGATTTTTTTTTGTGAATAATTGATATTTGAATATTTGTACCATAATATTTTAGGAAAAAAAATCGATGTACCACTACCGACTATGCAATCAATGCAATGATGATGAGAAAGTTGAAGTCTCTTTGACGCGTCATGGAGTCTCCCAAAAGGTAGGTCTACCTTCTACCTTTTCCATTTTAAATCGCACAAATTTTTTAATGCGATTTAATATCTTCATAAGGTATATGATCGTGGCCATTTGAATAAAGCCTTCCTCGAAGACTACTTATTAAATGTATTATCAATTCAATTGGCACGTCGATAAATACATTCAAATTCGTTCCTATGTTTTATCACCCTGAAATATACATTAACATAGACTCATTAGTTAAATTATTAGTTGTTATACGATGTAAGCAAATTCTTAGCATAGGAGATAATGATATGTCATTGTCGATTTGTTTAGATTTTTTGGAATCTTGGCCTCATTTCTTCAAGAAAATTGACTTTTGTATTTTTCTGTTTTCTTCAATTGTTTGGATCAGAAGCATCAATTCAAGTATTATCTATACTTTCTTATACAAATTGGAATAATTTGACATTAGAGATGTTCATTTGCAAATGACCTAAAATGAGAAGTTAAATTGACGTAAATGATCAAACGATAATCATATTTCATATAGATAGAGCATCTCCTTGTAGAGATATATGTGATGCTCCAATGATAAGAGGCAAATCAAAATCTGTGATTAAGGATTTATTTAAAATTTTAACTAGTGATTAAGCTTCATAATCCTGTCTTTTGAATCTCAACAAAACCCATTAAGTTTAATGTTGGTAGGGCCGAATCACATTGATGGATCACTTTTCTTTCTTATTAATAAATACAATTTCGTAGGTGTACATTGAGTTATTCAAGTATCACATGATGCCACACTTATTTCTCTCAAAACATCTTAGTTACAACATATATTGTATCAACAATTCCATAATCAAACCTTTTAAAACCCCAAACAATATCATATAAGAATTATATGACTCTATAAACTAAAAAATCGATGAAAAAAACAACATATATAAATTTAACCACAAGAGCAAAGTCACTTACACGACTACAACTTATTTAAATGATTTATTTGTCCAACTCTAACTTGTTTAATGTTATACACTTTCCATTAAATGAATTTCTCATGATTTTCAGTCGGACTAATCTTTTCAATCAACAATGTTTTTTTGTCACAAGTGTTTTTCTATTTCTTATATAACTTTTGAATTTTGAAAACTGGTCAAATCTTTTGATTTTCATTTTCCTCTTTGAACTCATAAAATTATTAGGTTTAGGACGCGGTTTGGAGACTTTGACGTCTGAAAATGTGAATATGTGAAAGTCCGTCGCACATTGACGGTCCACAACATTTTGGTAGTCTTCCAATTCCCATTTATATCACTAGATGTTTCTTTTTTTGTCCCTCACAGTTTCTTCATATCGTTATATGCTAGTCTAAACATTTTATACATTTTTCATTAAATATCCAATTTAATATCAATTGGGAAGCTAACAAAGTTTATTTATGATGTGAAAGAGATGCCTAACCAATAACAATAATTATATTCATAAGCATGTTGATTTTTTAAAACCTTTTAAATAACAACCGTTCAAGCCACAAAACTTAAAAGTTCCATTCGTCTACGATCATCATTTATGATAGAGTTCAGAAATTATTACTTAAATTCAACACTTTTACATGAGATATATAAATGTTTAAGCTAATATCCGAATTATTTCTCAACTTGAGATTTAATAAAGTGTGAGACATTTACCACTAGAGTTCAACTATAGGAAGTCACATATCCACTTAATATTTTCTGGATTAGATTTAAGGTGGATTCGAGTTATGAATCGGAATTTGACAATGGAAATGGTAAGAATTAGAGCATTTGTGGAAGTTTAGGGCTTTTTGTAAACACTATTGGACTGTAAAACCAACAAATCCATCATCTATTATGGGCTCTATAAATAGTAAAAGAAATTATGGCCCAAAGATTCACAATTCATCCAACTCACTTTTGCTGCATTCAAGATGCTACTCCGATATATACGTGTACGTGATTGGGTTCCATGTGCAAACCTTTTGTAAACGTGTGTGTTTTCAAATAAAAAAACTAACTTTTACAAATCCCCAAATCCTTCCTAAGATTGTGTAAGAGAAAAATTAGATTTTCAACATCATTTAATCTTTCAAATTGATTTCTAGTAGTACATAAAAAAAGCAGACAAATGATAATGCAAGTCACACTAGTTTGTTTGAAAGAAGCATTAAATTATCTCCTAACCAGAAAAAGAGAGTGACAGCTTCATGATCTAACTGTACCATATCACTGGGGAACAATATTCATAAATAAGCCCATTTCTCATCCTGACATAATCCACTGCTTCTTCTATTGTCCTTTTTACCCCTTTTACTGTATTAAGCATTTATTACTTCTTTGATTCTTCCCTACTTGTGTCCACTAGTCAAGTTTTAACGACGCAGTTTATTATTCAATTAAAAGTCATCGTATTGTTTTCTTCATTTGTGAACTTGAAAATTTCTAACTGTTTTATATCAATCGAAGTTATAACTTATACTCCAAGGTAGGTTCCGTGTATAAAATGGTCACATAAAATTGAATGAGACTTTGGCAATTCTGTAAATTAGTAGAGTTCATAAGGGTATTTTATTTCCTGTCTTTAAATGTGCATATTGATTTTGAATTGATCTCTGTCTTCGAAAAGTAGTATTTTTAAAGAAACAATCTGTCATTTCGAATTAGTCAAAAAAAGGAAGCAAAATCTCTGTCTTAACGAAGTTTCTCTAACGAATTTATTAGTTTGATAATAATGGAGACGCCGAGGTCAGTCGGCGAAGCGTCAACGGCTAATTTCGTGACGGCGGAGAGACCAACGGAGAAAACCGATGCGGTGACGATGAAAGGTTGCGGCGGTTTGGCTAAACTTGCGTGGGTTGGTGTAGACAGAGAGGAACTTCGTCAGAGGTTAGCTATGCCTGAATATATCAGACTCGCCATGCGAGATTGTATCAAGCGGAAAGATTCAACTGCGATTCCGGATCATTTGCTACTTCCTGGCGGCGCCGCCGCAGAGATGGCTCCTTATGCGCCAATGGTTGTTTTCATTAACCCGAAAAGTGGCGGACGTCATGGACCTGTTCTTAAAGAGAGGCTTCAACAGTTGATGACTGAAGAGCAGGTCAGTGTTTTTAAAAGAAGATTTATAACTTGTGAAATGAGCTCGAGGATCTTAAATCTGGATTTGGGGTTGCTTTGTTTTTTTAGTACACTTGATTTGAGTTAAGACCGTAAGTGGAATCACTCAGATCTGAAAGCTATGCCGTTTTTTTTCTTGTTCTGACATTATCAACTCCTCTGTTTTTCTCTCTCATTCTATTTATGGAAAGTTCTACACTTTTGGCTTTTAGATTGTGTAAACTTTGATTAGGTGATGTCAAAAAGTTCTTTTGGTAGATGAAACTTTAGTTGTTGTTACGGCTTATCACTATCAATCAGTATTATTTTCTGTCTGAAGGCTGACATAATTTGTGGTTTTGTTAAGTATTTTGCTTTTTGGATATTTGTACTTGTTTTGTGAGCTCATGTTGATTGTTCAATTATAGGTATTTGATCTCACAGAAGTGAAGCCTCATGAATTTGTACGGTATGGTTTGACATGCTTAGAAACCATGGCAGGGAAAGGAGATGAATGTGCAAAAGAATGCAGAGAAAAGATGCGGGTTATGGTGAGTGATATATACACATACTTCTAGAGAATCAGTAATTGGAATTGGATTTGTTAAGTTAGTGGGGATGATGATGATAGGTAGCAGGTGGTGATGGTACTGTTGGTTGGGTTCTTGGATGTCTCGGTGAGCTTCACAAGGATGGAAAATCACATATTCCTCCTGTTGGAGTTATCCCTCTGGGTACAGGAAATGATCTCTCAAGGAGTTTTAGTTGGGGTGGTTCATTTCCTTTTGCTTGGAGATCTGCTATGAAAAGAACATTACATAAAGCAACTATGGGCCCTGTTGCTCGATTAGATAGCTGGAAGATTGTAGTGTCGATGCCATCTGGAGAAGTCGTTGATCCTCCTTATTCTCTGAAACCTACAACAGAGGATACTGCACTTGATCAGGATTTGGATACTGAAAAGGATGTACCTCCTAAAGCAAAGTCCTACGAAGGAGTGTTCTACAATTACTTCAGCATAGGTTTTGATTACTTAACTTTTCTTTTCATATTCTTAACAAGTTTCTTGTAATTCGATTTTTTTTTTTTGGGCCCTCTCTTGTTGTTAAGGTATGGATGCTCAGGTTGCATATGGATTCCACCATCTCCGCAATACGAAACCGTATCTAGCTCAAGGCCCTGTTACAAATAAGGTTGTTATATATTCAGCTAAAATTTGAATCTTCATTCTTTTCTATATTGCATTAGTTAGTTGTTCACACGTCTTTTGGTTCTGCAGATTATATATTCAAGTTACAGTTGTACTCAAGGTTGGTTTTGCACGCCTTGTGTCAGCAGTCCAGCTCTAAGGTTAGCCTTTCTAGTGAAGACAGTAAAACTAAACTTTTGTCATGTGTTTTACTCAACTCCTGTCTCCTGTTGTGTTGACTTGTTGTGGTAAGATGAATTTGCAGAGGACTAAGAAACATTATGAAAATCCACATCAAAAAGACAGATTTCTCTGAATGGGAAGAGATCCTAATCCCTAAAAGGTAAAAAATCCGAATCTTGGAATCTGACTAAACTAAAAAGAGGCTTCACTTACAATCTCTCTGGTTTGGTTTTGAAGTGTGAGATCGATTGTGGTATTGAATCTTTATAACTATGGAAGTGGAAGACATCCATGGGGTAATCTCAAACCTAACTATCTAGAGAAGGTAATGTCTTATTCAGTTCACTAATTTTCTGTTTATTCACTTTCTCTTCAAGCTTTCAACGAAATGATTTTGTTTTTTTTTTCTCACAGAGAGGATTTGTGGAGGCGCAATGCGATGATGGACTGATAGAGATTTTTGGTTTAAAGCAAGGTTGGCATGCGTCATTTGTAATGGCTGAACTCATCTCTGCCAAGCACATTGCTCAGGTACAGAAAACACCTGCAGTTCTGTAAAGAAACCGGTTTAACTTCGGATTTGATCTTAACTGTTTTGTCATTTCAGGCGTCTGCGATTAGATTTGAACTACGAGGAGGCGATTGGAAAAATGCGTTCTTGCAAATGGATGGTGAGCCATGGAAACAACCAATGAAGCCAGATTATTCTACTTTTGTGGAGATCAAAAAGGTTCCTTTTCAATCATTAATGATCAATGGAGAATGATAGATAAAACTCTTTCATATAATTCTTTTAGTTATTCTGATCGATGAGTTAGTCAATAGCGATCCTTGTTCAGCTTCTGCAGCTGTTGTTGTTCTTATTCTTGTACTTTCTATGCTAGTAAGCATTTGACTTTCTGTATTTTATATAAAAATGATGGTAATGTAATTCAATATGAAGTTTCAGTATTTATTTAATTGTTTTTTATAATACAATTAAGATCCAAGCAATCATTTGAATGTATGAATTAATTGCTTGTATTGAATCTTGTAAACATGAAGAAGCAAACTATATAAAAATAGTCAGAAAAAAGGTGATATCTTTGTTATTCTCCCATGAATCATAAATGTAAAGATACACAAACTTTACAATCAGATTGCGGTTTTATGTAGCAGAAAAAATGAAACTCAATCCTTGTTGTATTTTATTACAGGGGCAAGTGATTTCTGTTGCAATGAATCTTTCACCACTAGACATAGAAATTAAAAAATTCTACAAGATTATAATTGTTAACAAACGTCTTAATATATCTGGTTATGCAATTGATGGTCCAAAAATCTGAGGTTCCATTATATATAATTTTCGAGTCTTATTAAACAAAAAGAAATGGCCTTACACGCATACGAAGCTGTCGGAAAACAGAGGTTTTGTGGGTTTTCCGATCCCTCATTAAACTTAAAATCAATACTTGAATAAAACATTGAACACAAGATGAACCTTTTATAACATGAGTTATATACAAATGGAACAAACTCAATAAGGTTTTTGTCCAAGCCAGTTCCCAGGTGGATCGTAATTGCAAGCAAAGAAAATACCTCCTCCACGATTACATTTAACACGAGCACAACCAATTCTCTTTGTGTTTCTCCACACAATCTGTGTGTAATGACCACACATCTCAGCCCTACACGTGTTAGATCTATAGTTATAAGACCTGGCTTCAGATAACCATCCCCTTGCGGCTTGAGCTGCGTTCCAACTGTTACCTGATCCCCAAAAGAGATTTTCACCGTATGGACCGTTGGAATGAATCATGTCGCAGTCATTACGTCTCTGGTTGGCCCACCACTGTGCGTAACGAGCTAATTTAGCGTCCCACTTTAGCGGTTTGAGTCGTAGACGAGCTCTTACTGCGTTCTGTGGACCCATGAATTCTTGTGCGTAGTTTTGTGCATCAACGCAATGGGAACAATATGTTACAAGTATTACCAAAGCCGCAATTGCAACCGAAACACAGTTTATGTGTTTTGGTGTGGCCATTGCGGGTTAAGCTTGAAGGAAAAGGATTTGCTTCGTTTTGTATATATAAGCTTTGAAATCGTTACGAGAATTTTCTTATTATATTGTAAAAAAGGGTTTTAGGTAGGAAATTGTCAACTCTATCATTAAGTGGTGTACATGTTCGATTATGATAACCACACTTGAATTTGTTTTGAATTCTTAGATTTTCTGAATCATTTAGTATTGTACTAATAGTAATTTATGTGTTTAAGATATATATTAATAGTATTAGATTGGCCACCCCCTAAAGTCTTGGGGGCACGAAGATTCAACATGAAGAACTTTTCGTTGATTAATATTTAGATTAACGATTGTTTAATATTTTTATAATGGAACTAAGTCAGCCAGAACTATCTGGAGATTAATTCTTTAGCTTAATTATTACCATTTGACAATATATGTAAACTGGTTTAAGGTAATTAACTGTCATCACTTGTTGTCATAGAATATTTTGACAATGTACTTTTCCTTCTTTTTTTTTTTGTGGGCTAGCTTGTCTTATTAGAGAAAAACAATAAGAATGCAATAAATTCAATTAATCTCCAATGCTGAAAATGAGTATATATGAACATTGTATTATTCGATGCAGATTGTGGAAAAGAGCAAAAGAAAGATGAATACTGCAGAGTACTATACAGTTTTTGTTGATCGTAACACTATGTAAGAGCTTCGGCGATAATGGAACGGTGAGACAATTGTTGTTCGTAAAGGTCACGGAAAATACGGTACTTGGCGTCGTGATACTTCTTAACTTTAGGGTCTGATGATGGATGGACCACCTGAAATTCCATAATAAGTGACAGCATAAATGACATGATCAATGTATTGAATCAAAGCACCATTGAGCAACGAAGTTTGTATACTTGTCCAGCTGCGTTCAGAGCTTTCATGGCGTCATGGAGACTAGGGTAGCTCTTGGCAGCAACCGCTCCAAGAATTGCTGCTCCCAAAAGAACAGACTCGCTTTCGCGGGGAAGAATAATCGGACAACCTGCAAAATTCGCCAGCCAATTGACCAGACTCAGTACATCTGTGTATGATTTTGATTATACCAATTAGTGGACAAAGAGTGTGGTTAGTACTATACCAACGATATCAGCATGTTCTTGAATGTATACCGGATTTTTTGAAAGGCCACCACAAGCAAGCAGTGTGTCAATCTAATAACAAATGCAGAGACAGAGAAATATGAGGCGTTCTTTTAATCTGAAAGTGAATGCTTGTACTGTTTCTATAGAATGATGTTTAAAGAAAGGCGGAGAAATTTTACTTTGTGACCATGGGCATTGCAATGATCTACAATATGACGTGTACCATATGCGATTCCGTGTACTGTGGCAAGGTATAGACGAGCCAACTGTTTTTCGTTTGTGTCAAGAGTCATTCCGAATACCACTCCTTTTGAATTTGGGTCTGCAACAGGAGATCTGTAACAAAGCTATCAATCAATAGCTCAAGAGGGGAAGAAACAGAGCAACATTTTCTTTCTCTTTATTCACCTGTTTCCGTGAAAGTCAGGAAGGATGTGCATGTCTGAGGTAAGGGCAGCTATAAATGGAGAATTCTCATCTTCCATCATCGTTTTCAAAATGTTGTTCAGCAGTTCAAACATAGAAACTTCTACAAGAGACCAAAACAATCAAAAGTGAAAAAAAAAATGTAAGACACTCCAGCATTCAATCACATGTTCCGCCAACAGAAAGAGGAGGGCAAGAAAAAGTTTTATACTCTGGGAAGCAGCACGATTTGCAAGACGAGGAGAAGCAACATGATTTTCGATTATGTGATCAAGTAAAGCCCCGGTGGCACTTTGTCCTCCTTCTGTAAGCCAATACTCCGGAACCATTGCTACAGTACGGTAACATCTTTTTGAGAGAAACAGGAGTGCGATTTTATATGTAAAAAAGAAAGAATAGAGATCAAATGTGTACGCACCTGACCAGAAAGGCCCCCACACGCCAGGAATAAACAGCTTTTCACGGGAAACAGCCATATGGCAAGTCGATGTACCACATACCAAGACCATTCTTGAGCATAAGGTATCCACATCTGACTCTGAAAATGCCAAACCTTAGAGACTAATATATTCAAGTTCCGCTACACTCTAATAGCAAAAGAATACCTTTCTTCAGGGAATCTGAATCTGATCTACTTTCCATGACCCCTACACCACCAGCATGCGCATCAATGAGTGAAGTCCCAACAGGAGTTCCAGCCAATAGACCCAGTTCCTATGAATTGTGAAAAAAACAATAGGATTAGAAGGATACATGAGTGGAATAGCCATTTAGTCTTAAAAAGTAAGCATGTTTGAAGACCCACAGAACAAATAGAGTGCATGCTCTTGTACCTAAATACATCTAATATCTTAATCTTAAGTGGTTGCTCAGTCAAGAACTTGCCTTAGCAGCCGTTTCAGTCAGACCATTACCCAATGGATGTCCCGGAAAAGCTACACTTCGTCCTAATTAACAGTAGAAATAACATTGTTACAAAGTAATAGTACAGGTTTCAACAATTCCTCTTAAGAGCACTTTTAACAACTAAAGCAAACAAAAAATATGAATACCGATCTTAGTATGGTGGCCATCTACTAAATCGCCTAAGCCAATCTCTTCCCAGAACTCATCATCCCATCCACATGCTTCCATATCCCGAGAAGCCTTATCAGTCATCTGCTGCATATGTGCATGACCCAGGTACGTCCACTTACATACTGTGGTGCACAAACTACGAGTATCATCTCCAGAAGCTCTAAGAGGAAACAAAAGGAATCAGCGAGTGCAAAGACAATTATCTCAATGGGGGCTTGGAAGCATAAGGTTAAAAGAGCAAAAGGCCTGAAGCACCTGTAGGACAGCCAATCACTCAAGTCCATCCACTTGTACACCATCGACCAAGACTCCTTCAGATTTTCCTTCACCCACAGAAGCTGCAAAAGCAGAGTTCTTTCTTGCTTGCATCACGCCCAAACAGCAAAAAGTAATCACATATTGAAAAACTTCTACCTACTTTTGGTGGCTCCATTTCTGGAGAAACACCGCCACCGCAGTACTGGAGAACTGGAGAATTATATGAATTGATTCTCTCTGCCTGCTTTACAGCTCTATGGTCCATCCATACAATAATGTTTCTTCTTGAATCACCACTCCAAGACACTGTGACAGGAGATCCCTCAGCATCGACGGCCACTGAAAAAAACAACAACGTTACATTGGTATTGTTAAGCTTCTCTTCTTCAGCTGAAAAAGATAAACATAAAGGATTCTAGCAGATGCTACAAACCGAGAGAGCACGTAGCAGCAAAGCCTATTCCTTTCACTTCTACTTCCGAAACATTTGCAAGAGAGCAAGCAGATTTAACCGCAGCACAAACTGCGTGCCAGATATCGGTTGAAGATTGCTGTTCCAATACAATTATGAATGTAGGTAAATCTCTAACAACTAAGTCATGAATAAGTAGCATTTGACCTCAAGTTCAAATAATTACCTCAATACAGTCCCCATCCTTCCAAATTTGTATTGGGCTACTAGAAGAGCCTAGAAGATTCCCATTTTCATCGAACAAACCTGCATTAAGAAATCAACTCGAGCAACAAAACCAAAATGCCTTGCCTTTAATTTGTAACTATTTACTGAAAATTCACAATCCGCACGCATTCTAACAATCTAAACAACCAAAGAATGAACTTAATTTTCCAATTCAACATAATGAAAAAAATTCATGCGATGATGAAGGTACAATAAGCCACACAGAAGAAAGATTAGAAATTTGTAACATCAACAGATTATAAGTCTGAGTAATCATGGATCGCTTAGCAAAAAAAACCAAAAGAATCAATACTTGAAGATTGTTATCAAATTCATAGCCAACAAATGAACGCATCTAAGAACCACACACAATTGACGAGCTTTTATTCGGATAAAGTATAGAAGGATCACCGGCACGGGCACTTCCAGTGCCAACGTCGACACCGAGAAAAACGGAGCGAGAAGGCAATGGATTAAGCTGAGCGGAGGTCATCTGAACGGCAATGGCGGGAGCAACGGAGGTGGCTTAAGTAAAAGGGGACGACTTTGCTCACTTCCGTTATCTAGTAGACTAACTATTTTTCTTTCATTAATTAATTATTATATTTCTAGATTGGTGATTAATTTTCCAGGTTGCAACAAAATTGTCATGTAAATTTCCCTCTACCTATTAGAAATCATTATTATCACATATGAAAGTATTTATGTGAGATTTGTTAGTCAGATGTTAATAAAAACAAGTGGAGCATATTGCATCTACATAATCAACAAGAAAATAGAATGTTTAAGTCAGCTTTTGATATTGTTTACAACAAAATTGTTACTTAAATTAAATGTTACTTTTTTTTTTCTTTTGAAAGATAACATTCTAGTATGACAAAACACAAAAAAAAAGTAATGAAGAAAAATTACAAAAATAAATCAATATCATATTTCAAATAATCAATATAGTATAGTTTATGTTTAATAAGATAATAATCTAAATTTAATCAAATTAAAACCACTTGATAATCATAATCATAATATCATAAACAACTTACTCTACAAAACTAATGTCTTCAGTTGAAATTTTTTAAGTACTCTATACGATAACAATATACAAAATTATGAACATTTGGTTTGTTTCATATTTATTAAATAAAGAATTACACATTAGTAGAAGTAATACCAGATTAAGATTCTAAAACTTATATTAAACATTACATAAAAAATGTCTATATGAAAGAATTAGAAACACAGAAAATTGGACTTATTAGATGATGTATATATAATCTCATACATGTTATTGCAATCGTTATGGGAAAATAGACAATGAAAATGTTCATCGTCATGGAGAATGATATAAAAATAATTGAACAATTTTAGTAGAATAGTTATTTTAATTATATTGGATGAAAATTATTATCATTTATATAAACTAACTAAAACTATCATTTATTTTATTTTAAATATTTGAAGATGAATTTGGTTTTATAATAGAATTAGATTAATTTGATATATAATTTAATTAAAATAAAAACATGAAATTTTAGTAAAATATTGTTGTTTTAAATTAAAAATATAACCATATTTTTATTTGTCAATGTTAAACCAGTTTTTTTTTAAAAAAAATATAATAGAGCAAAAGACTAAAGAAAATTCAAAGATTGTGATCATCATATTATAAACCTAAAAAATGAGAACAAAATTTGATTAAACTTATGTATGAACAAAAATTGCACGGATAAACTTACATGAATATTTATTTCAATGTCTTATTTACCTATTGGATATAAAATTATAAAAATTATAAATAAGTATTAGCAATGAGTTCATCGACTTCTTCTACATTTTAGCCTAAATGATTTTTAACTTTTTGTTTTAAAATTTAATTTTGAATCCTATTTGCTTATATTTCATTTTACATTCATTTTTAATTTGTATAGTTCAAAACAAAGATTTTTACGTCGAATATCAAGTGTTACAAAAATTACATTATAAATTTTTGCATTTTGAAATTAGAAGCTAATTGTTAACAAAGATTAACAAAATTATTAGATTTATTAAATCACTTAAAAAAAAGGTAAATTCCGTTCATTTAACCAAAAATATTAAGATTAAAACTAGAAAAAAAGTAAGTTAGAAGTTTAATAAGTCAGCTAAAATTGGTAATTCTTTCAATTATTGTTTAAAATAAAGATTTTTTGATTTTCAAAATAATTAAAAGAAATAATTGATTTTCTACAAATCATTTAAAACAATTATTTTATACTTTATGGAAATCATGGATTTGGATAGAGCAGTTGAGAAACAAATTATGGGAATACTAGTGAGTTCATTGTCCTATTATCCTCTCTATCTGCACCGTCCAAGTCTGGTTCCCAATTCATAAATAAATATACAAATTGTTTCTTTGTGTTTTGTTTTTAGGTATATGGCCTTCAATAGATCTACTTGCTCTTTTAAGCTACTTTAGTTACCTTGAGGTCATGACAAAACATCATATTAAGTGGTAAGATTGAGTTTTGGGTTCACTAGACGTGACTTGTTGTTTAAGTAAGTATAAGTTACAAGTTTTAATTTGCTAAACATATTTTTGATGCAAACAATCGCCATTAAAGAGGTCTATATGTATACTAATTCACATGATTCGATATTGTTCTTGTTTATTTTTCAAGTAAGGTTTATATGTAGTTACCGCCAGAGATTCTGTTTTGGTTCTGACATTGCCCCTTACATCATTTTATTCGTTTTTTGATCCCTTTATTCATTCTACATTAAAATAAGATTATGTCACAATATAATAAGAAAATCAAACATTGAATGGAAGAGTATCTAGACCCAACTTTCTAGGATATCTATAACTGTCGGTAAGTATTACTGACTTACTGTCACAGATTAGTGGGCTCGATTAAAATAGACTAAAGAAGTCGAAGTTGAAACCACTTTGTTGAGACGGTGCGCTCGAAAGTCGAAGCCGTGTTGACATAACCAAAACATTGGGACCATTCGATTTCATACAAATGTCCAAACATTATTTCGATTTGTAATAGAAATATAGAATAAAGAAATAATTGGGTTCAGCCAACAACAAATCAAATAATATCTACATATAATATTATTTATTCTCAAACGATGAATGTGATCCAACTAGCAAAAGCACATGCAAATGATGCAATGAACCTTACATTATTAAACCATGAAACTTCCATCTCTTTCTCTCTCTCTTTCCTTTGTCGGTCATTTTCATCTTCTATATAAACTAATGCCATTTACTTCACATTTTCATCAACAATAAACATCTGAGATATCAATCAAACACTCCTCATAATGAAGTCTTTCATGTTATTGATTCTCTTTCTCTTTGCTGCATTATGTGTAAGCGTCTATGCAGGGAGTTTCCACAAAGATACAAAGATACATTGGGGTGATGGTCGTGGAAAGATTCACGATAATGAAGGAAAACTTCTTTCTCTCTCGCTAGACAAATCCTCTGGTTCAGGTTTCCAATCCAATGATGAGTTTCTTTATGGTAAAGTTAGTGTTCAAATGAAACTTGTTCCTGGTAATTCTGCTGGAACCGTCACAACATTCTATGTAAGTAACATGTCATTTTAAAGCCTTATGTTCATCTTCTTATGTTGAAACCATTTGCTTATATGATGTCTTTGTTGTGATATAGCTTAAATCTCCTGGAACTACTTGGGATGAGATCGATTTCGAGTTCTTGGGGAACATAACTGGTCATCCTATTACTCTCCATACTAATGTCTACACAAAAGGATCAGGAGACAAAGAACAACAGTTTCATCTTTGGTTTGATCCATCTGCTGACTTCCATACTTATTGTATCACATGGAACCCTAAAAGGATTATGTAAGTGTATTTCCTTTGAAAGAAACTTCATCTCTTATACATAACTTATAAACCAAGATTTTTTATATCTCTTTCGTTTTTTTTTGTTTTTTTGCAGATTTACAGTTGATGATGTTCCAATTAGAGAGTTCATGAATGCTGAGTCACTTGGAGTCCCATTCCCAACAAAGCAACCAATGAGGGTTTACGCTAGTCTTTGGGAAGCTGAGCATTGGGCTACAAGAGGAGGATTAGAGAAAACTGATTGGTCCAAAGCTCCTTTCACTGCTTACTACAGAAACTACAATGCGGAGGGATGTGTATGGGCTAATGGAAAATCATCTTGCTCAAACGCTCCTGGTTCTAGCAGTAAAAACCCATGGTACAGTCAAGAGCTTGATTTCAAAGGCAAAGAACGTGTGATTTGGGCACAGAGAAACTACATGGTCTATGACTACTGCAAGGATAAGAAGAGGTTTCCTCGTGGTGTTCCTCCAGAGTGCAGTTAAATGATTGATTCTTTGATTCATCAATAAGTTATACCTGGCATTGTTTCAATGTAACTCATATGGTTCTTATCTATTATTTTCTATTCATTTGTTTCCTATATATATTTGTGTTTTGTTTTTGTAAGATTTTTATAGTAATAATATAAAGAGTTCATCTATACGTATCGTAAGAAAAAGACCAAACTACAGTTTCTTTGGAAGGAGACAAAAGCTACAGATTTTGGTCCAAACCTCTCGTTTATCAAAAAAACAATAAATAATGAGTTAAGTTTTCTAAAAAATAATTGACGCCACTTAATTTTGAAAATCTGTAAACGTTGTAGACAGTTGGTTAGTATAGATTTAGTAAGAACAATCCTTATTGGCGAGAAATTAAATGCTGCTTACCATAAATGAAGGAATAGTCCAATTAAGGTCCGTTTCAGGATCAATCGTTGAAAAGACTGTATTCTCACTGCTCATAAAGTCATAGTAAGAGTAGATATTTGAGCGTGAATAGAGGCGAGAGATGGTGCGGATTTGCAGTTGTGTATATCGTGGACGTCCATTGCACCATATCTCCATTCATCATAAGTTCCATAACCATACATGTACTAAAATATATATTAATTGATTATTAAATACCTCGGCAGTTAAATTCAATTTCAAAACAATAACATACAAAAAAAATCAATTGGACAAGTAGTCTTGTACCACTAGGGATCCTGGGAAGGTGAGAGGTTTGATTCACAAATATTATTTTTTGGAGTGAGGTCTAAAGTTAATAAGGTATGTATGATGATAAAAGAAAAATAACATAGTGTGGTAAGAAATTTTTGTTGTCAACAATAATTAGATGGATAAGGTCCAATCTATAAACAAAATTTTCTAAATGAAGTCGGAAGGAATTCGAACTCACCACTTGATATCAAATTGATCAGAGATAACTCAACTACACGACATATTCTTCGTAGTGTGGTAGAATTTAAAATATTTTTATGGAGCCTTTTCTGCGTAATTCTATCTCTCAAAATATTTAAAATTTCGAAATTTTTTTCCGTTGTTTTCCTAGTTAACTAGGATTATACCCACGTTATAACGCAAGATTTGATTGTTTAAATAATTCGTGTTCATTTAGGTTATTAGACCCGTGTTGATAGTTTGAAATATTGGGTTCGATATGTGTTTTAGAGGATTGAAACCCGAACCGAAGAGAAACATAACCCAACAAAATATCCAAATGGATCTGAAATCAATGTACCCAGAAACCAAACCCGACTAGAACCGAACACAAATCAAGAACCATTTAGCTTTTTATAGTTTTTATATTAATTTTTTTGAATTTTTATATAAAAATACCCGAACCGGAAATCGATCTATACTAATCTGCACAATATCCGAAAAATAAAAATACGTGAATAAATATTAAATCAAAAGAACTAAAATACTTAATTAGAGGAACCGAATCCGAAAAAATACCAGAAATACATCCTAAATCTATATACCCGAAAAACTGAATCCAAACCCAAACCGGAACCGGATTAAGAACTGAATTCGTACCGGATAATATTTATTAATTTTCATTTTTTTAAAAAATAAAATTTTATTAGTTTTGAATTTTCATATAAAAATCTCGAACAAAACTTATCTTAAGTCTATTTTTAAGGGTTGTTATGAACCATATGTTAATTTTATCCTAAAGTTTATAACATAGTCAAAATAAAATTGTCTCCCGCTTTAATATATAAGACTAGGATTATACCCACGCTATAGCGTGAGATTTGATTGTTTTTTTAACCCGTATTCATTTAGTTCTTAGACCCGTGTTGATATTTTGAATATTGTTTTCTAGATATTGTTTTAAAAGCCCAAAAAACGAATCGTAATCAACCCAAATTAGAGGAATCGAACCCGAAAAAACATGACAAAATACCCCAATGAGTCCTAAATCTATGTATTTGAAAAACCAAACCTAAACCCGAACTAGAACCAAATCAAGAATCAAATTTTAGTTTTCTACTAAATTTTTATTTTTTTTTAAATTTTTTGTGTAAAAAGACCCGAACACGAACTTGATCTATACCGTACCAAACTCTATACAGAAAAAAAAAAATCTGAATATTTCTTAAACCAAAATAACATTAATACCAAAATAGATGAATGGAACTCGATAAAGTACCTGAATGTATTGTAAATCTATGTACCTGAAAAATCGAATCTAAAACCAAACCAGAATATAATTAATAACCGATATGTTTTTATTAAGATTTAGATTTTTTTAGAGATTTATCTACTAAATTTTTATTAAATTTGAATTTTTAAAAATATGTAATAAAATCACTTAAACCTATTTTTAAAAATTGTTATAAACTATACTAATTTTATCCTAAAGTTTAAAACATCATATATATATATATATAACATATGTAATAATATTACCGTTGTCCATTTAATTTTGGTTTGTAACGCACCACCCAAATACGTCGCTGGTATAAACGTTACGCGTAGGTAGTCCCAATTATTAACACAAAACATCAGAATCGTCTATTCGGCTGGGAGGGTTTTGACTTTCGTGCTAAGGTCCAAAACTAGTAACCGTGTTAACAATATACTTGAAATTTAGATGATGTTTAAGGTTTATAATAGATGATGTTTAAGGTTTTTACCCGTACATTAAGAAATTATTTAATTTTTGTTTTTTCCAACAAAAGATATTGTTTTTCAATGTATTTAATAATCTTTCGACCAATTAGAAATTAATTTGCAGAATATAAATAGTCAAAACACATAAAAATGCAATTAATTTTATATTGAAAGTTGAAAACATCAAATAATTTGAAACAAAATTTTTTCCCTCCGGAGGGAGTATGACTTTATTTTTCGTAACCCGCGGGACTAGCACGTGATATTCAAATGTTCACATACGTTATTATCTCTGTTTGTTTAAGCAGGTGGTCAAGTCATGTATTAATGTAAGAATATTATTCGACTTTATGAGCCAACTAGACAACAGCTACATGAACAATGATCAAGCAAAGGAAGTTGCCGTCTCTCTTTCCTTTACCATATTCAGCACCTATATAAACTCAAGTCACTTACATCAATTTTCATCTACTTACATTTGAGATATCAATACACAATACTCGTCTAGAGATCTAATATCATGAAGTCTTTCACGTTCTTAATACTTTTTCTCTTTGCAACACAATCTTGGAGGGTTTATGCGGGTAGTTTCCACAAAGACGTTCAAATTCATTGGGGTGATGGTCGTGGCAAAATCCTCGACAATGCAGGAAATCTTCTTTCTCTTTCGCTTGACAAATCTTCTGGTTCTGGTTTTCAATCCAACCAAGAGTTTCTTTATGGTAAAGTTGAAGTGCAGATGAAACTCATTCCTGGTAACTCCGCAGGAACAGTCACAACATTCTATGTAAGCTTACTTTACAAAACATTATTGTCACTTTTTGCTATTTACTAGATTGCATTTATTGAGTATATGGTGTTTGTGGTTTATAGCTTAAATCTCCTGGAACTACATGGGACGAGATCGATTTCGAGTTCTTGGGAAACATAAGTGGTCATCCGTATACTCTCCATACCAATGTCTACACAAGAGGCTCAGGAGACAAAGAACAACAGTTTCATCTATGGTTCGACCCAACTGCTGACTTTCACACCTACTGCATCACATGGAATCCTCATAGGATCATGTAAGTGCAATCTTTGATCCAAAAGCTCTATAAATCCATTGTGCATACGTGTTATTTAGGTTATAAACTTATGGATTTACATTCTCTTTTTCAGTTTCACAGTCGATGGAATTCCGATTAGAGAGTTCAAGAACGCCGAGTCAATGGGAGTTCCGTTCCCAACGAGCCAACCAATGAGGGTCTACGCGAGTCTATGGGAAGCTGAGCATTGGGCTACAAGAGGAGGATTAGAGAAAACTGATTGGTCAAAAGCTCCTTTTACAGCTTTCTACAGAAACTACAAGGTGGATGGATGTGTATGGGCTAATGGAAAATCATCTTGCTCTGCAAATTCTCCTAAAAAATCATGGTACACACAAGAACTTGACTTCAAAGGCAGGAACAGAGTTAAATGGACACAGAGACACCATATGGTTTATAACTATTGCAAGGATAAGAAAAGGTTTCCTCAGGGTGTTCCTCCAGAGTGCAGTTAGATTATTGATTCTTTGACTACTTGGCTTTGAAACTCAAAATGATTTAAATTTATTAGTGGTCATTCATTTAGTACACATTATTTGTGTGTTTGGTGTAAGAAATGTAAAATTCAAATAATAAACTGTGGAAATAAGAGTTTTCGATATTAATACCTAATTGGATTTACTTGATTTCTTAAAGTTGTAAGCGTTGATTGACAGTGAGAAATTCATTACATATGAAAATATTAGGTACACATAGATGAACGAATACACTAAAACGGTCCAAATTCAAACATACATTTTTGTCTGTTCAAGTAAGACTGAGGTTGAAAGTTGAGAGTTGAAACAATCCTTTTCTTGATTTTAACTATTTTGAAACGAATCTTTTCAACTTTCAAGCTCAGTTTTTAAAAAGGGCTAATCTTACCGTTAATGGATATTAAATGAATTTTAAGAACACATTGTTCCGAAGACAGAAAAAAATCACAATATAGAGAAGAGAATCCAGATATTTAATTACACATTGTATTTGACCATATGATCCGGGATGTAATTTGATGTTTGTGGTCTTATGGACATTTTTAATTAGAAAATTTTAGACTAAAATTTTTAGTAGAGTATTTTTCTTTTTTAAATGGTTTCTTGTTGACAGAAAAAAGGACTATAAAGAAATTAACTTTTAACGGATGATTTGTCAAATTAATCTTAACTAGGACTTTACACTTACTTTTAGTAAATACGACTACATAATATTTACACTTTAAGTTATATAGTACTAATGCAATATTTTCGTTTTCAATAATCAAGGTGAAATTATAAAGTTTTTAACAAAATCATCATAAATTGGCACATAAGAGTATTCTTATTTCAAATCATTGTAATTATTGTTCAGCGATTTTGTTGTTAAATAAAATCTGAAAGGAAATTGATTTAATTTCATATGAAGAATATATTCTTGCGCTTTGATTGAATTATGTGTATCACCTATATAACTTATTGAATCAATCAACTAAATTAGTGAAAGTTATACGCTTCATATCAATAATACGAATATAAATTGAACCCTATAAGCGGTGGGGAGGGTTTGCACTAAGGTCAAAAGTGGAAGCCGCGTTGACATAAAAACCTCAAAGCGGGACCAACATGTGATGTATTATAATGTCTCCATTCATTATTTTCTCTCTGATTGTAACAATAAACGAGTAATGAAATTATATTTTATTGGATTCACTTTGTAACAGCCAAAAGATGTCGAATGATATAATGAGCCACCAAGAAAACAGCCCATCTTTTATAATTACAACCATGAAGCTTCCATATCTCTTTCCTTCTTCCATTTTCCATCAATTATATAAACGAATTCTTGTAACTCAATTTCCATCAACAAATACATTTCGAATATCAAATACTCCTTTACTAAAATGAAGTTTTCTTGCAATACAAGTTTACTGTCTTTGGTTTTGTTTCTCTTTGCGGCACAAGCTGTGCATGTTTATGCAGGTAGCTTCCACAATGATGTTCAGATTCATTGGGGTGATGGTCGTGGAAAGGTTCATGACAGAGATGGAAAGCTTCTTTCTCTTTCGCTAGACAAATTCTCTGGATCTGGTTTTCAGTCAAACCAAGAGTTTCTTTATGGCAAAGCTGAAGTTCAAATGAAACTTGTTGCTGGTAACTCTGCTGGAACAGTGACAACATTCTATGTAAGTTACATTTAGTCTCAAACCAATTTTGTTATTCAAAAGATTGCATATATTGAGTATGTTGTTGTTTGTGGTGTATAGCTTAAATCTCCTGGAACTACTTGGGATGAGATAGATTTCGAGTTCTTGGGAAACTTAAGTGGTCATCCTATCACTCTCCACACTAATGTTTACACAAAAGGCTCAGGAGACAAAGAGCAACAGTTTCATCTTTGGTTTGACCCAACCAAAAACTTTCACACTTACTGCATCACTTGGAACCCCCAAAGGATTATGTAAGTGCAAGTGTGCAACCATAAATCCCATATACACTATAATAAATTTTTTATGCTCATGAAGTTATATTTTCTTCTCTTTTTGCTCTATTACAGTTTCACAGTTGATGGAATTCCAATTAGAGAGTTCAAGAACTCTGAGGCAATGGGAGTTCCATTCCCAACGAAGCAGCCAATGAGGCTCTACGCGAGTCTTTGGGAAGCTGAGCATTGGGCTACAAGAGGAGGACTAGAGAAAACTGACTGGACCAAAGCTCCTTTCACAGCTTACTACAGAAACTACAACGTTGAGGGATGTGTGTGGGCTAATGGAAAATCATCTTGTCCTGGGAATGCTCCATGGTTCACACAAGCACTTGATTCAAATGGCCAGACAAGAATGAAAGCAGTACAAAGTAAGTACATGGTCTACAACTATTGCAACGATAAAAGAAGGTTTCCTCAAGGTGTTCCTCCAGGTTGCACTTAAATTGTTGATTCTTTGATTCATGAATAAGTTACATTGGCATTATCGATCTTTGTAACTCACATAAGTTTCCATCTATCTATTCCTATTCATTTTTTTTCTTCTAATAAATGTGGTGTTTATGTAAGATTCATTTAAAAGAGTAATAAAATTAAATTATGAGAAAACTTTCATTTGTAAAATTAAGTTGGCTTCACAAGTTTATAAGAAAACTTTAAGTTCCATAATAAAACGAAGATAGAAGAAGTATTTCAAATCTAGATATTTAACACCAATTTTCATATATGTAGGATTAGTGGGATTGAATTACGCGGAAACTGTCAATAAACTTTTGAACTTACAAAATCTGGTTGATTTAACTATGAACTTCAGATTCGGTCAATTAAACTATGAATTTGTTGTTGACTTTAAATAAACACTAATATTAGCGTTGACTTAGCTAATTAACCAATCCGTTAATTTGATTAACGGAAAAAATAAACTCCGTTTAGCGAACATTAATGATACTCGTTAGTTGAAACGCTGCGTTTTATAAATCAGAAGAAGAAAACAAATCCCCAAATGAAACACTCCCGTTTTATTAATCTGAAAAAAATCCCCAAATCGAAAACCCTAATTTCATCACTTCTTCGTTCTTAACAACCTGCATCTTCCTTCTTCGTTCTCAGACTGAGATTAACTCAAATTGAAGATGCGAAAGAAATCTGAGGCTCGTTGGATTATGTCACCGCCTCGTCTTTACCCACCGCTGTCGTCCTCCACAACTGGAACTCAAACACAAAACGAGTTAGAAAACCAACGAGAAACTCGTTCACATAAGCAAAAGGAAAAGGTTAGTGAATCTAAATCTGAATCAGAAGAAGAGTGTGAAGGTGATGACGAGTCAGATGGAGAAGAAGAGAGCGAGTACGAAGCTTGCAGTGAGGAAGATAGAGATAGAGTTGGCGTGGATGAAGAAGACTGTGTAGATTTTGGTGCTCAATTTGCATAAGCTAGGAAAGAAGATAACATTGAAGGTGATAGCGATGGAGATGATAGTGGTGAAGATATTTGTAACGATGACAAGATTCCAGAACCAGTTTCATCAGATGAAGATGATATTAATGATGTCGGTGAGTGGAATGAAACAGAGGAAGAAGGTATGTTTCTATGGCTACTTATCCTTGAATGTACCTGTTGCTACTTGTCTTTGAATGTTAATGTTGATGTTGTTACTTATCTTTGAATCTTCGAAGACTATTTCTCTGTCTTTATATTTGTTAACAACCATCACTTAGATTTCAACACAAAGAACGTAGATGATTAAAGCATAATTAGATATATTGTCGATTGCATTACAATATTGTAAGTGAATTACATATCTGAGTGAGACATGATCTTCCCTTAAACTAAGTACCTTACAAAGACAACAACAACAATGACTATGAAGAAAATGAACACAATCAACAGCCACTTGATCTTTATGTTCAAGTCTTTTATGGAACTTCTGCTTTCCTCTTGCTCTTTCTTTATATCATCGATCAGAGATTTGAGTTCCTCTATTTGAGATTTGTTTGATCCAATTTCATGCTCCATCGATTATAACTTTGGCAAAGTCAATCTTACCTCTTCATAAACGGCTTCTTCAACCCATTTAAACAAATGCTTCAACAAAATCAAAGTTATTTAACTCGAACTTATCATAAAATTTTAACTCTTTGCAAATTAAATCAAATTTGAACTCGAAACTAAATTAAATTCTGAAAATTACATTCCAAATAACATAAAGCTTACCTCTTTTTGAGATACACAACGAAAAAATGGCATCCCAAGATTCTCTTTACTCTTCGATGTTAAGATTATGACATCTAATCCACATTCACATTTACTGGGAATTCGCAAGTTCTGCAAACAAGAAGATGAAATCGAGCTCATGATATGGAAAATAGAGGAACTCGACAAAAATAAACTAAGAAATCGATGAAATCGAGAAGGAGATGCAAAAAATCGACAATGAGAAGGAAGAAATCGAGATTGGGGATTTTAGGGTTTATGTTTCATTTGGAGATTTGTTTTCTTCTTCTAATTTATAAAATGCACATTTCAACTAACGAGTGTCATTAACGTTCGCTAAACGGGGTTTAGTTTTTCCGTTAATCAAATTAACGGATTGGTTAATTGGCCAAGTCAACGCTAATATTAGTGTTTAATTAAAGTCAACAACAAATTCATAGTTTAATTGACCGAATCTGGAGTTCGTAGTTAAATCAACCAAATTTTGTAAGTTCAAAGGTTTATTGACGGTTTTCCCATTGAATTACCCTTGCAATATATAAAATAAATCATCTTATACTTCTTTCTTGGCAGACGATCATCTTTGAAGTTTTGTGGACACATAGCCATAATCACATACTTGTGGACTTGATTGACACAACAATCAGAATTCAAGCCTTTTCACTAAAATGCCACACCACCCATAAATCTTTTAAGGCCTTATTATAGAAAAGAGATGGCTCTTGTCTAGAGAGTATATTATCATCATTCTCTGGTTTCTTTTGTCAATTAGTTTCTGTGGGCCTAATCTTTTCTTCTTCCCTCAATTTACTTAGTTCAAGTTGTATATATTTAGCTTTATTAATCATCACTTATATAGGATTTGATTTTGTAAACAGTGATGGGCTAATAGTCTACACGTGACAAGACTCATCTCTTGGGGTTTAGTATTCAAATTTGTATATACTTGAATTCTCAGAAAATGAGATTAATAATTGCTTAATTAGTATCCATCGTTGGTTTTCATTGAAATTGCCTCTGCATTCAGTTTCTGTTTTGTTTGAAAGTGTTCGTCTTGATGATAGCAATCCATAAATTGACCTACAAGTCAATGCTCATCTCTCTAGTTTAGAAGTCTTCTAGGGCAGGTTCTTTTCGGATTACTCATGATTAAACCAAAATAAATTAAAATAAAAACTAATCATTGACTAAATGTATATGAAAAAGTATTTATTTGGTCCAAGATTTGCATATGCACAAGTTGGTTTCATAAAGTTTTATTCTAGCTATTTGCTAGAAATTTCGGATTTGTGTTGTAAGCGAATGATTTTTTATTTTATTAAACAGTTCTTCATTAAGTACATTAAACCAAAATCATAAGCACATTGAAATATGCGTAATATATCAAACACAACATAAATTTAAAAGATCTCCAAACTTATGCAAAAATTTTCTTTACTTATCTAAGTTGAAGTTTATTTTTTATAAGCGATTAATTTTGGGGAAATGAATTTAGCGAAATGACAGATTTTCTTACCAAAATTCAATTTTAGCTAAACGCCTAATACAATGTAATTGGGTTTAGAGTTTGAATTAGGAATCGGGTTGTGTATCCAATCATCGACAAGAAAACGATTGAATTGTATGAGATTTTTCCATGTAAGATTTTGTGGTAAGGATAAGGATTAAATTGATTTTTTCCATACATATATAGGCATACAAGACAAACAATATATTATATATATAGATAAATAATTTCTTTTATGCAATAAGTAAAATTTTGTTGATATATATCCAGTTAAATCGTGTTTTTTGTGTTATCTAAACAAGTGAATGATACAATTTTAATATTGTAATCAGTAAAGATTAGAGTTCGAGGAACATTCTTAAAATAATATTATTGCCCATAACAAAGTAAGATAAGGAACCCTAGCTTCCGATTCTATCAAAAATAGCTCTTTCTTTTTATGCTTTCGATTTTGCTATATATAACTAAATGAGAAAGCTGGAGAAGAAGATTGAATATACAGAAACATGATGAGTCTAAGCGGAAGTAGTGTGAGAGACCAATAGGAGGCCTCCATGTGCACAAACACAATGGCAAGAATTGGAGCATCAAGCCCTAATTTACAAGTACATGGTCTCTAGTGTTCTTGTCCCACCTGAGCTCATCTTCTCCATTAGAAGAAGCTTGGATACTTCATTGGTCTCTAGAATCCTTCCTCATCAATCTCGTAAGCCCTAAACTTGATCATTTTTATTTATTAATTCAATTGTTTTCTATCTCCTTTTTTTTTTTTTTTGATAAGAAGTGAATTAATTACCAAAAGGAAAGAGTTTAATTACAAGAAGCTATGTAAGAAATGGAGAAGCCGAAGAGAAAGGATACTTGAGGATAAATGGAGATGCTCAAAGTATTGTAGGTCAATTGGCACACAAAAGTGTTGATAAGCTTGAAATGATAATTAAGTTGTAAGCGATCTAAGTCAATTAGGTTAAATAGATTATATTTAGGAGTTATCTAAATATAATAGATTTTTAATTGAGTTAGGTTTTGTTTAGAATCTAAAGTGATGTCAATGTTGTGGCACTGTCTAAGAGATTATTGAGATTGAGAATTTTAGAATTGAGTGATTTTCTAAATTTAATAAACAGCGAGTCTTTATAAAATCTTGATCTTAAGTGTTTAATTCAATAAAAAGAACAAACAAAGGGAGTAAAAAGACTTAATACGTTTAATAAAAGTATTCTTATTTCAAAACACTATAATATTTGTTCAGCGATTTTGTTTAAAAAAAAAACTGAAAGGAAATCAAAATAATGGCATATCTTCTATATAATAAAAGAATAGCAATAGTTTGAAATGCCATTGATTCTATTTCTAAATTACTTGAAATACCATTGGATTTTAAAATTTTTGTGGGGGGATATTTTGGCGAAATTATATTCATTTTCCGCATTTATTGAACAGATTACGTTTGATTCTGTATTTAATGAATAAATTTATTAAATAGATTACAATTTAATTAATTATATTATGTCTTTAATTAGTGTTATTGTTTATACAACTAATTGAACATGAATTTAATTCTCTGTAAATCTTAATCAATTTACATTAATTATAAATCACGTAATAAATAGTAATTAATACTTATTGATTGTATTTGTTATTAAATCACGGAATATAATATAACTACATATGATACTAATTCAATAGTAATTGAATATATTTCGAGAATCAAATTTATTAACACTATATGAAATCTACATTGAATGGTTGAGTAGTAAATTCAAATAAATCATAATGATTTACTATCATGAATTAAAATAATATAGAATAATACATTTATTGTAATACTCTAAAATCAAATCAAATTAAGTAAATCATTATGGAGGGTACGATATAAATTGTGGCTGTTAATAATAAATTTGAGAATTTTTTATAATTTAACATAAGTATATTCTCATTTACTTCAATTTCATCATAATTTTAATATTTAATTCAAAGGTCTTGATTGATTCTTTTATATAGGAAATGTAACATTCTGGTTTTGAGAAAATATGATATGTGGTGGTGCATGCGGAGAGGTTTAAAAGAATTGATTTGGCCACCTATGTCACCAAAGTGCACTATCTTTTTGGTCACTTGTCCAGAGAAAACTTCAGGGTTAAACATGCTTGAGCTTGAGTAGTCAAATGATGGGTGACCTTCCGGGAAGTGATTTTCGGAACCGTGTGAGTGAACACAAAAACACAGGGAAAGATCATGTGGTGATTTGTAGGGTTGGTAAACAAGTCTTTAAAGCCTCCCGGACGTAGCGTACCGACCGTCGGGCCGGTAAGGTGGGCCCACAGGCCCGGAGAGGACGTGGGGTCCATTATGACGGTGGTCGGGACGTTACAAGCGGTATCAGAGCCGAACCCAGTCGAGTGTGGAGTCTAGAGGGCTCACATCGCAGGGGACGATGATCTGGGTACGCAACGAGGGTGTTGCGATAAATTAGTGGGGGTGAATTGTAACACCATGGTTTCGGGAAAATATGATATGTAGTGGTGCATGCAAAGAGGTTTAAAAGAATTAATTTGGCCACCTATGTCACCAAAGTGCACTTATCTTTTCGGTCACTTGTCCAGAGAAAACTTTAGGGTTAAGCGTGCTTGAGCTTGAGTAGTCAAATGATGGGTGACCTTCCAAGAAATGATTTTCGGAATCGTGCGAGTGAGGACAAAACACGGGAAAAGATCATGTGGTGATTTGTAGGGTCGATAAACAAGTTTTTAAAACCTCTCGGACGTAGTGTACCGACCGTTGGACAGGTAAAGTGGACCCACAGGCCCGGAGAGGATGTGGGGTCCATTATGACGGCTGTCGAAGCGTTACAAGAAACATTTAATTAAGGAATGTATTTTAGGAAAAAACTTGAATTTATTTTGAAAATTTTGCATTAAATATTCAATATTTCCTATATTTATTCCTGAATATTTTGTATTAAATGTTTATAATATCTTTTATAATAATTGTCTTAATATTCATTAATTTCCTATATTAATACCCGAAAATTTTACAAAATTGAATGCTTAAAATCTATTTTATAACAATTGATTCTAATTTTATAGAATCTTTAATTAGAAGATATTATTATAATTCTAAATGATCATTATTGCTATATATAATTCTTTATTATTTTCGGACGTATACCCTAATTTTTTCTTATAAATATATGAATTACTTTTGCTTGTGTTATCATTCACTTCTTCACAATTGTCATTTATCCTTCATATTATTTCTCTATAATTATCTTCCATCATGTTATCTAGGTAATGTCTTATTCTAATGCAAGCTATAATGCCAAGTTACTCTCAGTCTGGTGGTTAGAATGATCCAGCTAATGACTTGGCATCAGGGTCCGATTCCTACCTGTTGCATTATGGTAGCTTATAAAAAAAAATTTTAGGGGTGAACTTTAGACTATGGATCGGGTCTTGTCGATCTAATGTTGACAAAAAAAAATGCAAGCAATAATATCTTTATATGTTTTTATCATTTTGTATTGTGTTTTAACATTTTTATTTTTCGTCCACATTTAAAATTTAAATACAATTAATTTTATAACTTTTATGATTATATAATGTTGTTTTATATATTATTCAACTTAATTCTTTTCATATAACTAACTCAAAATTATGAAATTTTACAGATTAGCTAAGCATCTTCATCTCGCCGTTTCTACTAATTTAAGAATAATTTTATCAAGTGGATCTGCGTATAAAATCATGTTGATGAAGATTTTGATGCTAGATCTAATCTTATTACTTATCAGATTGTTCGTGTGTAATTGATTATTTATATGTTTGTAATTGATTTTTATTCATATGTTTTAATTTTGTATTTCAATATCAATAAATAGAAATAATGTTAAAGGAAGTTTTAATATGCACTATGTAAACATTCAATACATATTGTGAATATTTCAATAATGTTTACCACGTGAGTTTTATGTATGTAATTTCAATATCTCTTAATTTATTTTCCCGGAATATGTTTTATCTATATTTATATTAATTAGTTACTATTATTATGGCTAAACAAAAAACTGTTAAATAATGTTTGAATCAACCATATAGAAAGCTTTAATACAAACCTTGAATGGTTACACTTACCAAAGTTACACAAATAATATTAATTAGAGAAGATTCGTATACTATATCTTGAAATTATAATATATTTTGTATACAATATTTTGAAAGTATACTATAATTTGGCATATACACAAAATAAATATCGTTAACATTACTACGTAGAGAATCAATTTATTGTTCTTTAAGAAAAATATTTAGCAGATAAATATTTCTTTAGAAAATAATTAATTTATGGGGGAATTTCAAAAATTTTTCTTTTTGATATGCTCCTTTTCAAAATATACCATTTTTTTTGAAAATTGAGAGAGAAAAATAGGCATGAAGGAGTATTTTTTTATAAAGGACATGTCAAAAAGGAAATTTCTTAAAATTACTCTTAATTAATTTATTTTCCATCATAAAATTGTATTAAGTCATAAATGTCTAATTTAAAATTTAGTTCTATGTAATCAAATAATTCTTTAATTATTTGACCATATCAGTTGTAAAGAATATTTATAATGACAATATAAGTATTTGATTATGCAGATACTCTATAAATATTTTGATATCTTCTATATAATAAAAAGATATGAATATATAGAAATAATCTTACGATCATGTGATATATTACGGAGAATGTTATTGGAAAATAATGAAAAGATTAGATTGTTAGTAAATGTAATTTTGAAATCTTAATGTCGAAAATTAAACATTAAATACGAAGATCTCGATTGATTATGTTATATGGGAAACATTTAATTGATAAATGTATTTTTAAGAAAAATTTTAAATGCTTTTGAAAATATAGTCTTAAATATTTAATAATTAATGTTGCAATTGTAATAATATTTTCTTATAACAATATCCTTTTTAATTATCGTACTATGTATATTTTTTGTTTCTGCAAACTAGACTTTATTAAATGGAATTACGATAATCATTCATTACAAGAGTTAACAAAGCTGGAGAACAAACATCAGATATAATCCAATTTGGCATTGAAGGTAGTAGAATATATTTTGCAAGATAATCAGCACATTTATTATGTGATCGCTTTTGACGTATGAATTGGATGTAATCAAATTGGGAACACCAGGCTTGGACCGATTGTTGAAACATCTGTAATCGGAGATTGGGCTTATCGTACTATATATATCAATATACTTAATTCAGATTCTAATATGTATTACTATAATTATTGAGAAATGTATTTTAGGAAAAAATTTAAATATTTTTTGAAAATTTAGTCTTAAATATTTAATAATTTCGGCTGTAACTATAATAATATTTCCTTAGAACAATTGCTTTTTTAATTTAGGTACAATGTATATTAATCTACATAATTGGGAATCCAAATATGTACTACTATAGTTATTGAGAAATGTATTTTAGGAGAAGATTTAAATATTTTTTGAAAATTCAGTTTTAAATATTCAATAATTTTGACTGCAATTATAATCACATTTCATTAATATAAATACCTTTTTAATTATTGTTTTCAATTTCTAAGCTATATTGTCATATTCATAGAAAATACTATTAATTATGATTAATTACAAGTTTTGTTTACCATTTTAGGATATGCTACATTTTTTAATTAGCATAAAAAGATTTTGCATTGGGTAAGAAATCTGATTTATATTCAAATTAAAATTAAAATTGATATATATATATTGATAAAAACGTAACATATTTGGTAATAGAGTAATATTGTCAAGAAAAACGCTCTCAGGCACCTTGATTGAGGCACTTTTCAAACCTTCGTTGACCTGCTATTCCTGGAAAGTCTTCTCCTTTACTTTCTGTTTTCAGCTACACACTCTCCAAGACTCACCACTTTTTTTTATCTATTTTTGGAACTCCGGACACTTTAACCTCACCGCTAAGTCTTCTCCGCCACGTCTTTTTTCCGGTATGAAACTTTCCTTCGATAAAATGAAAGATCTGGCTCCGAGCTGACTCTGTGACTTGGCTCCATCTGGTTCTGGTGGCTAATCTGCTGTAGATCTTGCAAGAAAAATCTCACCTTAGTGCGAAGAAACTGTTCTAAATTTGCCAAAATCTTTGAATCTTCTCTACAGATTTACTTACTCACCCATGGCTCACCGTATAGTAAGGCTGGAGGAAGCAACTCTAGAACCAAACATGCCTCCACAACTTTCATCTAGAAGAATTAGGGTTGCTGCTCTAGAAAATAATGCATTGCTGGAAAAACATGCTTTAACCTTGATAGGCAGACTCACCAATCCTAAAGCCCAAAGAATATGGTCCCTTATTCCATTTCTCTCCGAACATTGGAAAGTATCTTCAAGACCAATAGGAGTTGACCTCGGCCAAGGAATGTTCCAGTTTCAGTTTGAAAATGCTGCAGACTTGCAAAGTGTTTTAGCTAATAGACCCTACCACTTTGCTAAGTCGATGATTATCCTGTAAAAATGGGAACAAAACTATACCTAAAGATTTTCCTAACAAGATTCCATTCTGGATAAGAGTACAAGGACTCCCAGTACATCTTTGGACAGAAGGTAGAATCCGAGCCATAAGAGCTGCAGCTGGAACAGTGGAAGAGATGGGTGTGACTACGCTCTCTGCTCGTGTAAGAGTCCTAGTCAATGGCCTTCAACCACTAATAGCTGAAACCATTGTTGAATTCCCTAATGGAGATGAAGTTGTGTCCTTCTTGGTCTATGAAAAGCTTGAAAAATATTGTCACCTGTGCAAGCGTTTAATCCATGAGCAAAAAGATTGTTAAGAAGCCACGGAGATGGATATAAGCAACCCAAACCTTGCATACAGCAAACAGATTTTCGTGACCAGAGAGCTCCCTGATAATAACAACGAAGCTTACAACCCTTTCTGATCCTACTCCCCAAAGAGAAACCATGTATATGCCAGAGATGCATCTTTCACTCAGAGGAAAAGCTCCTCTCTTACCGTAGGAATCCCAATCACGTATCTAGAGACAGAATTGCTGGATACCGAGAAACTAGGCATTATTTCTCTCGTTATGAACCATACCATGCAAGGCACCACAACATGGGAGAAAAAGGAAAACGGAAAGAACTCAGCTGGAGACAAGTGTCCCAACAATCTAGGGAACCAGCTGATCCTCGTGATCCAAGTACAGCTCACCAGTCAAGATCCCATCAATCCTTGGATGGAGACGGAATAGCAACACCACCCCCTATGAGAGGTCAAACAGCGGAGATCACCACCTCAAGGTATCCCACGTCACAACAGATTCAAGATGCACATGAGCGCTCCCAACTTCCCCAAGAAGCAGTTAACCAAGCCATAGGAGAACTTCGTGACATAATGATCCAATATGCTACTTGCGCTGACCCTAGAATGAGTGCTGTCACGAAAAAGCGAGTACAATTGTCACAACTTTCAGGTGAGTTTCAGGAAGCAGCGGAAAACATGGTCATAAGTAAAATGAGGGCCATAGACAGAGATGAAGCTCTTCGCCCCCCGACTCAAGAAAATGAAAGACTCTCGGCGTTATTACGCTTAGAAGCTCCAGAATCGGATTCCCTTCACTCTAGCAAAACCTCTAAGAGAAGAGTGGCAACAAAAAAGACTTGTAGCAAAGAGGAAGCCGGGAAGACCTCCCCTTAAAAAGACAAGTCAGTACAGTCCCAAAAATCTCCCTGGTGTAAAGTCAAGAAAGAGGAAAGCTATCCACATCCTCAACTCTCCCAGAGCCGACACTAGAACAGAGCAACATAATTTCCCGGCAGTAGCTACCAACACACTAGTGTCCCCACCTATAGGAATCAGAGAAGAAGGTGAAAGCTCAATAATGGGAGCAAACAGAAACAAGAACCTGGGGAAGAATAGTACCCGAAGAGCGATGGATTTTCAAGATCCATCAAGCTCGATTCCTTAGCCATTGGGAGCTGGAACTGTCAGAGGCTAAGGAACCCGCTGACAGTCTATAGAATAAAGGAGATACAACATAGTATCTGCCTTGACATCTTGTTCCTTTCGGAGACAAGGAACTCCGATAATAAAATCCTTAATCTGCTACAGCAACTAAACTATGAGAAGCATCACTTTGTCCCACCCCAAGCTGGCAATGGAGGGGGTTTAGCTCTATTCTTGAATTCAGAGCTACCGCTAGAAATTATATCTGCAGACCAAAACGTCATAGATACCATAATTCAAATGAATGATGATAAGTTTTATGTCTTATTTATATATGGAATGCCAAAAAGATAAAAAAAGGCAGAGTTTTGGAGAAGACTTACCAATACCCTGAGTGTGAGAGATGAACCATGCCTCATTACTGGAGATTTTAATGAATTTTTAGGAAACGAGGAAAAAGAGGGAGGCCCTAATAGACCAGAATCCTCGTTCTCAACCTTCAGAGCCTTTGTAGAAAGCAACGACCTCCTAGACCTACAACACTCAGAAAATTCACTCTCTTGGCAAGGGTATATACACTCCCATCTAGTTAAATGCATGCTAGACAGATCTATGGTGAACTCGAACTGGTTAGAAAAATTCCCAGTAGCTAGATGCGAATACCTCCGCTTTGAAGGATCTGACCATCGCCCTTTAATCACCTATTTCTCCAACAAAAGACAGAGGAAAAAAGGAATTTACAGATATGATCGATCATTAAATCATATAGAAGAAGTTAGGGAGAAAATCACACAAACATGGAGGGATTGCCAAGATAAATCAATGGACCAGAAGATATCAAGCTGCAGAAACACCATTATACAATAGAGAAAGGATCAAGGGAAGGCACTGCAACAAAAGTTGGACAATCTAAAAAGAGATATGGAGTATCAAATGTCAAAACCTAACCCTAACGAAGACAAAATCTCAGAGTTGAATGCCGAACTTAAAAGAAGTTACCTGATGGAGAAAATCATTGGCGTCAAAGAAGTCGTACTGTTTGGCTCAAAGGTGGAGACAAGAACTCTAAATTTTTCCACGCCATTACTAGAGGGAGGAGAGCCAGGAACCATTTCTCAGTAATTGAAAAATCTGATGGCACACCTGTGTGTGAAGAGGCTGAGATCACAAATGTAATAATAGAGTACTTCGGCGACCTCTTTACAGCCTAACCTGTGGATACCGATAACATAGTTCAGGAAGCCATTGAGCCTAAAATAACGGCAGAGATAAACCAGAAGCTAATAGCACAACCAACCTCGGCAGAAATCAAAGATGCTCTCTTCTCAATTCACCCGGATAAGGCGTTGGGACCTGATGGATTCTCTGCTAGCTTCTTCCAATCGTATTGGCTGCAGTGTGGCCTTGACATTATCAAAGAGACACAAGCTTTTTTGCAATTCTGGCTCAATGCTGAGACAATTAAATCATACTCATGTGCGCCTAATTCCTAAGATGTCAACCCTAAAGAAAGTCACAGATTACAGGCCCATAGCACTTTGTAACGTGCTTTATAAGGTCATACCAAAGATACTATCTAAAAGGCTGCAACCTCACCTCCAGTTGCTGATTTCAAAGAACCAATCAGCTTTCATTCCGGGTCGAGCTATCACCGACAATGTCCTCATAACGCATGAAACGCTCCATTACCTGAAACACTCAAATGCAAAGAAACATTGTGCAATGGTGGTTAAGACAGACATGAGTAAGGCCTACGATAGGCTAGAATGGAGCTTTATAAAACAAGTTCTTCAATAATTTGGCTTTCACAGCAGATGGATACACTGGATTATGACTTGCATCATGACGGTCTCCTACTCTTACCTAATTAACGGACTAGCTCAAGGGGATGTGAAATCGAAGCGTGGAATCAGGCAGGGAGATCCCCTCTCCCCATACATTTTCATCCTCTGCAGCGAGGTACTCTCTAGTTTGTGTAGGAAAGCACAAATCGATGGTTCTTTACCCGGATTGAGAGTTGCAAAAGCTAGTCCAAGTATCAATCACCTCTTATTTGCTAACGACACTATGTTTTTCTGCAAATCGGACACCAAGAGTTGTAAAACACTGCAAGGAATTCTCTCAAAATATGATAAAGTATCGGGCCAAATGATCAACAAAGAAAAATTAGCTATCACCTTTGCCCAGAAAACTCCTCAAGACTGCAAGAATCAAGCAAAACAATTACTAGACATAGTCAAAGAATGAGGCAATGGCAAGTATCTGGGACTTCCAGAGCATTTTGGAAGGAAAAAGAAAGATATATTCACCTCTTTAGTGGAGAAAATCAAACGGAAGGCAAGCTGCTGGTCAACAAAACAATTATCTGTTGTTGGAAAATTAGTGATGTTGAAATCAGTCCTCTCTTCCATTCCCACATACTCAATGTCGTGCTTCAAAATGCCATCATCTCTCTGTGATAAAATCCAATCGGCTCTCACTCGCTTTTGGTGGGATGCGTCTAATGGAAACCGTAAAACATATTAGGTTGCTTGGTCAAAGCTAACACAAAGTAAGAAGGACGGGGGACTCGGGTTTAGAGAAGTTAAAGCGTTCAACATTGCCCTACTTACCAAAATAAGTTGGCACCTGGTTAAAACTCCGCAAAGGCTTCTCAGTCGTGTTTTGCTGGGCAAGTATGGAAATAACCAGACCTTCTTGGACTGCAAAAAGACTGGTAATTCCTCTTTAGGTTGGCAAGGGTTGTTGGAAGGAAAAGAGAACTCACTATGGAATGGCTATAGGCAATGGTTAGAAAACTCAAGTATAGAAAGACAAATGGATACCAAATGGCAACTTCCAGAGCCCCATTAGGCCACCTCCAGAGAATATCGCAGAGATGAGAGTAGCAGACCTCCTCCTCCTAAATTCACCTGTATGGAATCTAGAGAAATAGAATAAATCCTCCCAGCCTACAAGACAAACATATTTTCCATTAAGCCTAGCATTAACCGACTTGAAGACAAAATCATATGGCTCCCGAACTACTCTGGAGAATACAGTACCAGATCATGATATTTTTCCTATTTAAAAGAGATAAAACCAGAGTCCCAAGCTCCAGAGAGATTACCAAGCTTTAACTGGCAAACATAAATTTGGGCTAAGAATATCCCACCAAAGCTTCAACTGTTTTTGTGGAAAGCTCTACAAAATTCACTCCATGTGAGTAAGGAATTGGCTAGAAGAAACATCACAAGCTCAAGGACCTGCCCTCACTATGAGGAGGAAGAATCATCATCTCACCTCTTCTTCTAATGCCCTTTTGCTAAAGAGGTATGGATGCTTCTCCCATGTCGGGAAGTGTTTGAAACTCAACATTTAAACAACTTTAAAGAAGGACTCAAGATGGCAAAAGAGATTGTCATGTTACCGCCAATAGGAATCTCCGATTTACCAATCTTTCCTTGGCTCTGTTGGTCAATCTGGTTTTCAAGGAACAAAAAGATCTATGAGAGCAGATCAATATAAGCGAAGGAAACACTAAACATAGGACTTATCAATGCACGGGAATGGATTTCAGCACAAGAAGTGACCCAATCTCAACAGCAATCTCCACCCCAATTCTCTTTCGAAAGGAAAACTCAGAAACATGCCTTGTCTTGTTTTGTAGATGCCGCTTGGAGGCCTGATTCACGTATGGCTGGAACAGGTTGGATCTTCTTGGAAGAAAACCATCTGCTTCTCCAAAACTCTGCATTTTTCCTGTTCACAGCATCACCATTACAAGCAGAAGGTCTTGCCGTCCGAGAGGCCATGGTGCAAGCAAAGTCACTGGGATATCTCGATGTCTGCTTCATTTCAGACTCTCTGAGCTTAATTCAGATCGTCAACAATGGCTCCAGCACGCACCAGATTCATGGAATCGTACAGGATATTTATTTCATATCTACCTTCTTTAATGCTTTGTCGCTTACTTTTGTCAAAAGAGACAAGAACAAGCTAGCAGATCAGCTAGCAAAAAAGGCCCTTAGCGAGGCCCATCAAGTTTCTCTACATGTAGTTTGACATTTTCTCCTTTAATGAAATCGGTTATCCAAAAAAAAATTTGGTAATAGAGTATTTATTGTAATCAACCTACCATATTTTCTATTTATTATTGTTTGTTTTGGAAATTTATATAAGATTTTAATATTGTTATTGACTATAGTTTTTAGATCTTAATGTCGAAAATCAAAAATTAAATACGAAGATCTTGACTGATTAAGTTATATGGGAAAAAAACTTCCAATAAAATAAAAAGAATATTAATATTAAAATTCAACTATTATTATATATAAGGTTTTCGTTTATGTATTAGTGTTTATGGTTTATAATTTTTTCTTTATTATCTGTGAATATAATTTCTAAATATATACATAAATTAGCATAATTTACTGAATAAGTATAGAATATATTTTTTATATGTTCATTCCTAGACATAAACTAACATATTTTTGATACAATTACTAAAATAAACTTCACTAATTATATTTGAAATTTTTTAAAAAAAAATTATATTTTTCATAAATATTGTTTGAGATATGATATTGAAACCAACAACCATAAATTGTATCAGTGAATTTTGCTTGAATATATATCATATTCATTTCAAATATCTTCTTGATATTTCTCTCCATCAATAAAAGAATACAGATTTTTGAAATAGAAACAATCCTTAATAATTAATGTTAATATTTGTATTGCATTTCTTAAATATATGTTTTTAATCAAAAATATATAAAACTGATTTAATTTACCTTAAAAATCAATTTTTATGAACACGGGTCTAACAATCTAAATAAACACGGGTATAAAAACCTAAATGAACACGGATCCAAACACTTAATGAACATTGTCTAAAAATCTAAATAAAAATGGGTCTAAAAATCTAAATGAACATTGGTCTAAAAACTTAAATGAATACAGATATAAAAACCGAATTGAACACAAATTTTAAAACTTAAATGAATATGAGTTATAAAAAAACTAAATAACAAAATTGCTTAAATTTCTGTTATATTTATCTCAAAATATAATATGTATATATATATATATACATCACTCATTTCCTTTTAAATTTCGAGTATTTAGAATTTTTTTATTTTAGGTTCACTAAAAATTATAAATTTATGTCAAATGAACAAACCTTAAATTTAAAAGCTAAATGAATACGAGTCTAATAAGCTAAATAAACACGAGTTAAAAAAACTTAAATGAACATAAGTCTAAGAACTTAAATGAACAAGATTAGATTCTTGAGCATAATTTATTTTTTTCATTGCAAAGATAGAGAAGAAAAACTACAATTATTACATAAAGTTTCTGAAAAAGGTAGTACGGAAGCCAATTATTAACATCAAAATAAAAATAAAAAGTGATGAACTACTCTTTTCTTTTATCATGCCTATGTTAAAAAAAACTTATCTCAATCATCTCACCCTAGTGGTTCTTTGATAGAGTTCATGATGGAGTTAGACCTTATCTCAATCCGCTCGCCTCAATGATTTTTTTGAATTTGATGTATACATATGTTAAAGACAATTGTTCATGTTTTGATACACCTGCAAAAGTTATTGAGGAAGTTGAAGACATCAAAAAGTCTATGGTGTGTAAGTTTGTATATAGGATTATGAAGTTTGGTGTCTCATGGATAAAAACTACTTATTAACTAATGCATTTTAGTACATAATTATGTTAATCGTTTATTTATTATGTTTTTAATTTTTCTTTATTTGAATTTTATGTTATTTGGTTCTGTTTAAAATTTTATATAAATTGATTTATTTTTATTAGTCTAAAAATCTCCTAATGGCACGATATTGATTACTTCAATCATATATATATAAACAATTCTACAATAAATAAATTTGGTAAGGATTATTTTGTCCATACAAATAGTTATATCTCATTAACTATACATGAACCAAAATAAAATATAAAAAAAATCATAACACCATCAGAAAAATTAACAAATAAATACAATATCATATCGTAAATCTAACAAATAAAAAAAAATACACTAAAAAAATAAAATAATTAAAAAATAAAGACAATAATAAATTAAAAAAATCATATACAACAAAAGTAAAATATATAAAATAAATACCATACGCATTAAAGACCCCTAGATCATTTTATAAATTTCGATATTATGCATTGAAAAACATATAAATATTAAATGTATTTAAAAATATATATATATATATATATAATTATATCACAGAAAATCTAATCACGTGCATCTTTGAATATAATATTGGTCTTTGATTGAATTATGTGTATCACTATCACCTATATAACTTATTGAATCAATCAATTAAATTAATCAAAGTTAAACGAGATAACTGGAAATCATGAGAAACAGGGAGGAATAGAACGACGGCCTTTCACATTTT